>SWEM01000132.1:0-65894 GCA_019593585.1 Nitzschia palea | reverse complement strand
GACTTACTACGACCAGGACGAGTTCCAGGAGAACTCCAGTGGGCGACAGGGAGCGGCGACGGACGGGGTCGATACAGCCATACGAATCGAAACCGCATTGGTCTTTTTTGGCGTCCCTGTTCCTATTGGGAATGGGAAATGTTCCTTTTCGAGCATTGGCATTCCCATTCCCATTTCATGACATAGCAGTGTTCCCATTTTCCTTAATCCAAGGAGGTTGGGATGAAACAAACATGACAAATCTATCTTTTACTTGGTTGTTGGGGAGTCTGCTCTATGGTATATGGTCTCTTTTCCTCCGGGGATCCAATCCATCCTCATTCTCGACGAGTGCCGAGTCTGGCCATGTCCGCGCCCAACGGCGTACTCTGGTCAACATTATGGATCTATTGGTTGTGATTGTGACTGCGACGCATGTCGTACCAGAGAGTGGCATCATCTGTTACCTTTTGGCAGCTGGAGTGACGACCAAGTCCTACCTCCAGGCAGCTCGGATACCTAGACCTCCACTGTTGTGGATCGGAATGAAACTCGGTGAGTTTCTGGGAAAGTTGTTCTTGGTACGGCAAATTTCCAACAAACAATCTACAGAGGTGCATCTTGCCATACTTGAATCTGTCATTTCATTTGCTTGGGCAAGCTGGGTCGTTTGGACACCCACTCTTACACCCTGCGAATGTGCTTCCAAACGCATCGGTGATGATGACGATAACAATGTGGCCGACGTTGTGTTCCTAGGCCATCCAGCGGAATTGGTGGACTGTTGGGCATTGTGGCTTCTTCCCTATTCTCTCAAAAAACGTTGGCAAAGTCCACTCTGGGCATTACCACTTTGGCCCCTCCACTATCTTGTTGGGTGGTATGTGTGCAATGTCCGACGCCGGATCTTTGGTGACAAGGCGTCATTCTTTTGTTGCGATGATGTAACGTACCATGGGATTCGAATGCAAACTTGGACTGCCGCTCATTTTGGTCGCCATTTCGTGACACATCCTGGCCAAGTCAAGGAAAACATTGAAGCAGCGGCACGACATGCTGACGTCTCGGGAGTCAAAGTTTTGTGTCTGGGAGCGTTGAACAAGGCAGAAAGTATCAATGCAGGTGGTGTCGGTGTCGTCAAGGCCTTGGGAAACCAGTCACGCTTATCGGTGATTCATGGGAATCATCTTACCGCGGCGGCCGTGGTCGAGACGACAGTGCAAGTGTTTGGAGAAAAGGCAAAAATTTTCCTAACTGGAGCAAGCTCCAAAGTTGGCTGGGCTGTGGCACTAGCCCTAAGGGATCGCCATGGCTACGAAGTGTTGTGTCATAGTACTGATCCAGATCGGAGATTGTACTTCCAAGAACAAGGTTTGGCTGCAGCATCCAACCTATCCGATGGAATGATATTCAGCAAATACTGGATTGTTGGGAAATATGATCGGGCGGTTGCAAAGACGATTCCCCAAAACGGCACAGCAGTCGTCTTTTCTGTTCCACATCCATTAGTGGGACGTCCCGATGTCCGAGTGGTAGAGGCAGGGACGCTTCATATGGACCTTGACCGACTGGACCGTCCCCGTCGTTTCACTAACAAACTCAAAGAACATGAACTCTTTGCTTGTCACGCTGCCAGTGTTGTAGCAGCCTATCGCCTCCAACGTGATGGTCTGGAGCAGCTGGAGGAGGTTGGTCCAGTCGATCCAATAACCATGGATGCATGGTTAAAGGATGCGAAACTACTCGGTTTTCAAGTCCCGCGCGTAGCACCACAAGTCCCCAACACGAAAACGTTGGAGGAAGGCACGCTACCCGTAGTCATTATCGGAGCCGGTCCTTCGGGACTCGCGGTTGCTGCCTTGTTGACTTGTCGAAATGTCCCAACGATAGTCCTAGAAGCGCACGACGATCCGACCCAATTTGGGTCGTGGGATCAACATTTTACAGGTCTCGAAATTACCTCTCAGAAAAAGTGGTGTAATCTCCCTGGATTTTCCATGCTCGACAACGAGGGATTCCCCCATGAGAATATTACTGCTGCTGAGTATCGTCGCTATCTTGGACATTATGTCGCCCGTTTTGGATTGGTTGTTCGGCATGGGATTCGAGTGGATTCGATAGAAAAGAACTCGGATGCCAAAAGGCCGTGGAGTATTCCTTGCACAACGACGCCACAACAACAAGACAAGGCAGTTTCCGGAGCAACTCTGACCCAAACATTGTCGGCATTGGCAGTCGTCGTGGCCACTGGCAAACACAGAATTCCCAATCGTGATACCAATGACCAGTTGTGCCAAAAACTTGGCGAGGCCAATATTCCATTTCTTCATAGCACGGATCTGTGTGATGATTCCACATGGTCACAAGTCATGGAGGTTGCCACCCATGGCAAGTTGGCGATTATCGGTTTTGGTAATTCGGGAGCAGACATTGCCACGACCATTCTGCAACAATCTCCCGCTACAGCCAAAATTCACATTGCGGCTAGAACTGTCCCACCTGTCTTTCCACGAAAGGCATCGATTTTGCGAGTCGATACCATGGGATATTACTTGGTTCGTTGGTTACCAATAATGTTGCAAGAAATGGCCGTCCGGCTGTTGTGGCTGGTGATACCCAGTAGTAGACGATGCAATGCCGCCTTTCCCGCTCATTTAAAGCGATGGAGCAAGGTCTCTGGTCGGGTTCCCGTCATTGATAAATATGGTGCCATTGCGTCAGGATTTTCATCGGGTCGATTAGTGGGACACGGACCAGTTGTCAAGGTCAGCCCCAAGGGACTCATCTTTGATGATTGTGACCATGTCAAAAATGACCAACCTATTGCCATAGATGTGGTAATAATGGCTACAGGATATCGACAAGATTCTCTTGTGGGAAGAGAAGATCGGTTGAATGGACTCTACAGATGTGGGTTTGGCAATGAAAAGTATTTGCCTCTTCAATCCATTGGCGAAGAAGCGCAAGCCATTGCCACCAGCATTGCCAAGGATTACAAGTAACGGAAGGCGAAATGCAATAAAGTAGTAAGAAGTTGTAGAAGAAGAAGAAGGAAGATCTATCGGTAACTTTCGCGCTCATCATCCACTTCCACAAGTTCGTATTCGTTGTCCAAAAGAACTGGTTTTGCCGTCCAAGTCCCTACAGACAGATATTCTTCTCCCAACAGGACTTTGGGCTTTGCAATCAAAATAGGATTATTTTGGTTGGATAAAGTCATCCATTCTTCCGCTCCTGGCCATGGGCCTTCGGGTAAATCTTGATCGGGTGGAGGAAATCGTTCCAAGGCATTTAGCAATTCTTGGCGAGTCAAGTCTCGTTCCACTACTAACTGGGTCATGTCGCCATAGGCCTGCAAGGTTTCCAAGGCATCCTTTCCATCCAATCGTCGATCTCCCGTTTCATGGGACAAGGTTTCTCCCAATCGTTCTTGTGCTAGTTTAGCTCTCTCATACGAAGGACGAATCCGTTTCAATCCCATTTCATACTCGTCTTCTCTCCAAGTTTTGGCTAGAAAATATAGGCGCTGCCCCTGAGGAAGAACAATATCATTTTTTTCCAACAAAGTTTCCAAGTCCATCCAAAAGCGTAGTGTGCTAGCAAAGCCTTGTTTCCCTGGAGGAAATTGTAACGTCCATTCCCCCGCCGATAATCGAACGACTTGTTCTCCTTGTAACGTGATGTAACGACCGTCTGTCTTTGGTACGAGAAGGGACGTTCCGGGTCCAACA
This sequence comes from Nitzschia palea, assembly GCA_019593585.1. Classification (NCBI taxonomy): domain Eukaryota; phylum Bacillariophyta; class Bacillariophyceae; order Bacillariales; family Bacillariaceae; genus Nitzschia; species Nitzschia palea. The sequence continues at coordinate 62,184 of SWEM01000132.1, read as the reverse complement.
AAGGAATCATCTACTTTGGCAGCACCTCCTGAAGATGATGGTGAATCAGACTGGATCTCAACAGTGATTGGAATGACAACGCGGTTGCCACTAACACCATAGTTGGTGGGAGATTTATTGCCATTGTTGTTGTTGTTTGACCGATGAAAATCAAGAGTGAGCATCCACGTGGCAGGGGCCCAAGGGGAAGGTGTTGCCAACGACCAAACTGTCTGAATCAGACTGGCTACCATGAGAAATAGAAACGTAGACCAAAGAGGAATCATCCTTTCATCAGAGAGATCAAAAGAGCAACGATGCGTCCATTTTTGAACAATAAGTCGTTATCCCAAGCATCGTACCAACGCCGAAACTCCATTGTCGTCCAATCCAAGAAAGCAGAAGTCTCGCTTCATTCACGATTCACGTGCCCGATGTAATGCGTGACTCACGACAAGCCCAAGAATTCGGGACCATTTCTGGCCACGTGGTTGTTGGCAAGGCTATTTTGACTTTGTTCTCTACGTTGGCCCAGGACAATTCCTCCAAACAGCGTTCTGTTTAATGTCGATCGGAAAAATGTCGATCACGACCATCCAAATTCCTATTCTCCGAGAGTCCGAATGCGTCTTTCATAAATAACCGTCACTATATAGAGAACAGAGGAAGAATAAAGGTGCCAAAATCTATCCTGATGAAAATGGTTCCAATGGCCCCTCCAATGGCCCCTCAGGATGGTTGCGAAACATCAGGAGAAGGCGATACTCGCTTCGCCAAGGCCATTGCCTTAAACAATCGGACCAGTAGTCTTCTTGGTTTAGTCCTTAAAGTTTCGGATAAGAATCTAAACGAAGGGCTCTTTGATTCGATGGGCAATAGTGAAACAAGGTGTCATGCCACTGATTAAATGTGCAGGCAGGTCCATAGGCGATCTTCATTCAAAGCGATCCAATAGCTCGCATAGCGAACCGCCCTTGGGTGAAAAAAGAGTGTCATGACAATCAGGTGCAAGCAGACGTCGGTGGCTTGGCGGCTTATACATTACGATATCCAGCCACAAGCACGCTGAGGTATACATTTGGCTGTGCCATTTTATTACCACACAATTCTTCTTTCTCCAACAATCACAATAATATACAAACAACATGATGACCCCTCCCGATGCTACTGCTGCACAATCTGCCCTTGCCCACTTTTTGGGCGAGATATTGAACCATGCCGTAGATTTTGAAATTCAAAATGACAATGCCCGACTTTTGCCAGCCGGTTGTTGTTGTACGCGGCGGAAACCAAGACGAACAAGTGAACCACTTTCCTATTATTGTACCATTCAAGACGACGAGGATCAACATCACTATCATCATCATCGTCACCATCAACAACAACAACAAGAACAACATCTGCCTGTCATGCGCAAGCACACCACTACTGGTCGCAATCGATGGGAGACACAAATCACCAATAACGATTTTATAGTCACGGCACCCAGTCGGACGAGACGATTATACTGTGAGCCAGAAAAGTTGGGCAGTAATTATTTGCCCACTATGAGATCTGCACAAATACCACTCAAGGAATTGACTGTGAAACTGGCCCCATCTCATGACCTGGATTGCAAAAAGATGCCATCCATGGAAACAGTCAGTCTCACTTCGAATCTGTTAAATGAAGCGCTAGATCTACTGGCAGAGGAGGATTAGGCAGTACAAAGGCGTGGAATAGCAAAGATACGACCATTGTTCATACACATAGCATTGCACAAGCAAGAGTTACTGCTGTTAACATAAACTCCCTTGGGATTCATCACATTACCGGTACTTTTTTCCTCTTGGTCTTTGGACGGTCGTAGTCCTCTGCCGGGTACATGTACTTTGACCTACACGCGAACTTCCGTTCCACCGGCCCCAAAGCCGGAAATCGTGATTTTGTCAAATGTTGCAAACTCATATAAGACCACAAAGTTGCAACTGTCAAGGAATGCCTGCTCTTATCTTTGATTTAGATACAAGCGAAGGGTAGCATGTTCTTTGATTAGCAGTTCCTAAGTCACATCACTGGATTGGGGAGATCGTAGAGGCGGTTTACTAAACCTTCAAAGAATATCACTAATTATCAGGGTCATTTCTGAAGGAGTGACGTTGGAATGCGAACACCATCGACATTTGATTCGTTGATTCAGGTAGTTGGTATAGGTATGGGTCCAAACAGAACTTGGGGACGGTGCATTTTCATCATGATATGCAAAATTCTGACAGCTTTTCCGAGAAACTGTGATTGGATGATTATTTTCAAGCCACAACCATGGGTCACCATTTTTTGCAGTTGCAGCCAACCCGAACCGACTGATGATGACGACACACTTGTGACGCTTCCAACTACGGTACGATTGAGTGTCGTGTCGGACGACAGAGCGACAGATGGAACGGCGTGGACCATCAACATGTGTGGTGCCGGTAGGACTGCGTAATTCCTATCGACTACCGGTACCGCGGTACTGAGAATTCCCTCGAACCAGAATTTCGGCCTCTCGTACGGTAGGCCCTGTCGTTTGGCGGAAGAAATTAACGTACCATCTACCGGTAGATCGGTTGAAGCGGAGCCTCTACTTCTTAACTTCTAGAAATCACGTGCCAACGAATCGCACGCAAAAATTTGCATTCTCGCACATCGGTGACTCCTTCCCACAATTTGTCAGGAAACACAAGTACAGTCGGACGGCGAAGGCGGCGAGTCTCTGCACATCAGTGTGCTGTTTGTCCACAAAATCCAAGTTTCCATTGACATCATCCACAACAACAACATGTTGCAACAACTTGATGAACGACCAATTTTGCTTTGCAATACATCCTGCGGTATGGCAGATCAGTTGATTATTCAACCGTCTCTTGCTCCTCTGGGAAAGATGACATTTGACTGGTCCGATTTTCCCATTGTACAACGGAACGAGTTTTCCATTGGTGACTGTGAGAATGTGTCGAGTCCCAAGATGCCACTTCATGTAGAAATGTCACTTTCGACATGTTCTTCCGACAGTGATCTATCCAGCACGGGTAGTGATGTCTCGGAAGAACGAACCCATCGCCGAAAAGTCTCATTCAATGAAAAGATGCACGTTCGCACCCATTCCATCGTATTAGGTGATCACCCCTGCTGCTCGCAGCTTGCTCTGGAGCTTGGATGGGATCACGATGATGGTTCCTTACTAGATCTACACAAAGAGAAACCCAGGAGACTCCGCCGTCGATCCTATTTTGAACGCAAAGCTATTTTGAAAGCGGTTGGAGGCTTGACAGATGATGATATTCGAAAATCGACTCTCCGACAAGCTGCCCCTTCCTCTCGCGACTTGTCAGCTATGCAAGGTATTTCTTTGTAAATTTGAACAATTATCTAACTACAAGGCTAGCATAAAGCAGTTTTCCGAAAATAAGAAGTAATTTTCAGCTTGATTTTCAACCATCTACCCTCTCTATCATACTACCAGTAGCTTCGTGGTGACAAGCTCCTGTTGTTGCACGAAAATAGTCATATTCATGTTACTACTACAAGCTCTACCGGCATAGTCATATCAAACGGTAGATGCACAACGCTATTTGAAACAGCTGGACATCAAGTTACACTGTTAGCAACGAAACCATGGTGGGGAGCAAGGGCTATTGAGATGCGTCGTGTTTCCACTCGTGGCACGTCGTCGTTCCCAGATGGAATTCCTTGCCACCTCAACGCTTTCCAAATGCAAGTTTGATAGGCAAGAAAGGATGGGAGTCGCATACTAGCGACGTGAACTGGGATGAAATGATGAGTCAGCCACCATCAGATGATGACGGAGCAAAGTATCGCCCTCACCATCTGTTTTTGTTACGATCGCGCAAGTGACAAATGGAACGCCAGTCACGTGACGTGGACTCGGACAGTGTTGACGGACGATATAAGAACATCAGTACGTGTACAGGTACCCACCATATATATGCACTTACCGGTAGTACCAGTGCGTGTATAGGTACCTGGTTCGTCAACGCCTCACGCAGTCAAAGTTGGACCACGTACCAGGTACTATGAACTCTACCAGGAGCATTCTTCGGACATGACGGAAACGTCCGACTGTGGAATTGACCCCTGCAATCCGATATACGTAGACGAGCCGTAAAAATAGTTTGCGACAAGGCTGGAAGTCTAGTACTAACGAAAATCTGAAACTATATGATTTAAGTATTGAACTCTTTAGATCAATATGCATATTTGTATAAACTACCACATGTATTAAAACCTTCTGGCGCTTTCATGTACCTGGTACTTTTAGTAGTACTAGTACATCTCCACAGATCCACACAAGTGAGAGACATTTTCAATACATGTGGTAGGTTGTTATACTTGTACCTGGTATTCAAGACTTGAAAACTAAAGACAGTTTCAGATTTTCGTTAGTAGACTTTCAGACTTCCAGCCATCCAGCAATCCAGCCTTCCAGCCTTTCAGATTTTTGGACAATCGAGTGACAGGGGTTCGCTAACTGTAAGTGGAGTCGCAAACTATTTTTATTGCTCGTCTACGTATATCGGATTGCAGGGGTCAATTCCACAAACGGTCAACAGTCGGACGTTTCCGTCATGTCCGAATGCTCCAGGCACTTGTACCGTGGTACTGTAAATCTGTAAATCCGTGTCGGATGGCCGGTCCTTGGTAGATAAACCGGGACACAGAACCACGTTGCAGAATCCGAACAATTGAATAATAAGTCATCTATCGCGTCATTTCTGATTTATGATAGTCGTAATTCATATGTGTTTGTAGGAGTAGTAAATAGCATTTGTGGTTTCACCGAAGGTCAAGTTTTCGCTTTGACGTGTCAGGCAATAGTCACCATTGTTCCGCAAGAGTACATTTGTATCGTCATGATTCGCGTTCTTGCCGATTAAAAGGTTTCGGTGAAACTTTGGGTATTTCAACATTTCCACTGGATACTGGTATTTGTAGTTGAAGTTGTACCAGGTACCAAGTACCGGTACTGTACCTGGTACCTGGTACCTGGTACGTGGTACTGTTACGTGGCACTAGCTACCAGGTATGAACCAGGTACAAGTACTTGGGTGACGCAGTTACCACTTGACGTGTTAAATACCACCGATCGTTCCGTCGTTCCGTTCCAATAGGGATCGGAAATGGCCGGCCATACTTCTCGCGAGATACTAATTTTCTGTGCTCTGGAACGATGGTCCCAAATTCCAACCAAGCACTACCGGTACTGTCGTTGCATGCATTTCCCCCCGAGTCTAGATTTGAAACCATGAACAACAACCGCAGTTTGGCACACGACGACGCAGAACCAAGCGTTCCAAGAACCAATGTCTATGACAGGGGCATCGTGCGAAGGGCAAGTAATCAATCCCTCAAGAGTATGGCATCCAATCGGTCGGCGCGATCCAATCGATCCAATCGCTCCAACAGGTCGACCATGTCCAATCGAAGCTTCCAGCATGGACAGTTGGTAGAGTGCGACGGTTCCACCAATCTTAGAGCCATTGTGGATCAGATGGGACAAATGAAGGCCCCAAGTAGCAACCGCTCGGTGCGCAGCAACCGATCCGTCCGAAGCAACCGTTCCCAAAATCTCAACAACAACAACAACAACGATGATGATGATGACGACGCTGCCTCTCGTCGTAGTCGGATCTTACAGGCACGCAGGGAGGAAGCCACTGCTTCCTCACAGTCACACCTTCCAAGAAGACTACAAGTCCAGAACATGCAAGATAGTAATGACGATAGTGATGATGTGTCTGTTCTGAGTGGGGATAGTTCTTCCGACGATGATGATGAAAAATCCGAGTTGCGACCTGCCCCTCAGCACAAGTCTAGAAACAAACCGCCAGTGGCTACCCTTTCCATTCAAAAAGTCAAAGCCAAGAAGGAATCAGCAGCAGCAGCAGCAGCAGCGCCCCCCGTAGACTACCAGCGTTTTGTCAAGCCTTCGGCCGCACTCCAAAAGGAAGAAGCCGCGCCATCCAAGAAGGCATTGACACCGACTCGATCACGACCCGCACCAACCATGGATCATATGGCCGGGTTGATGGCCATCTTGGGACCAGACTTTAAACCAGACGACATTATTGATGAACTCAAATCTCCGACACCATCCACTCAAGAATTAACTCCGACAAGGTCGGCGGCTCCACCGCAATCCCAATCCAAGCAGCAGCGCATTGCCAAAATGAACCCCTATGCTGTAAGCCCACCAGTGGAGCGAGACGATGACGATGACGATTCGCTGTCTTCCAGTAGCAATTCCTCTGACGACTCTGTGAGCAGCGGCCTCGGTGAATCCGACGTGCGCGATGGAACCCGTGCTGTGGATACCACAGACCTAGAACAAGTCGCACAGGATCAAAACAATGACGATGACTATAATGATGATGATGATGGAAGTTGGGACGATTCTGATGACTCTAGTTCGGAAGGAAGCGATCTGGAACAACTTTTAGGAGATCTTCCTGATCCTAATCTGTTGTTGCAACAAATGCAGGATAAACATCGTTTACGACCAAATTCGAGCAATGCTGAGAGAAACAAGAGAGGGTAGAAAGAAAGCCGGCCAACCGGTTTAGCAAGTAAAACGAGACAAAGGGTCAGTGCAATGGCACAAATCCAAAAAAGCAAACGATCGTTTACAGTAAAAAGTCAGGTGGAAGAAGCAAAGTGCTGATGAATAAAAAATATTTTATTTGAAATGGACGCAAATGAATATACGTCTAAATGCACCATGCCATTCAGGGAAAAATTTACTAGTATTTGCCTTACTGCAAATTGTTATTTCGTACCAAGTAAGCACGTATAATAGAATAGGCAAAATAGGTACCCGACTCCCTGTGGGAAACAAAAGGTGTCGTCCCAGACTTTTTGTAGCAGCGCATAATAGTCTCCTTGCTGGAGTCTTGTTGTTATTAAAATGTAAAAGCTTTACAGTTAATGTCAAAACTATTCTTTTACTCTGGATTATATATTATAGTACTAGTCCTAGTACGAGCGCAAAAACGAGAGGTCGAAGCAATTTTTGTCTGTCCGTCGTCTCACCGTTCGTGACTGGTGACTGGAAAATCGGAAAAACTTGGTCCCTTTTCGGGGAATCCTTTCTCCTTTATCAGGCGATGACTGCGAGACTTAAAATGCAAGACTAGATTCTACAAAACCTACAAAACACCCATTACACTACTACCACTGTTTCTTGTTGGAGAACGACCCCCCCCTGCCCCTGCCAATACACATTGACAGGGAACAGAACTCTATCCGTACGACTTGACAGCCAACATCAAATTCTATCCTCGCGACAGTCCCAAAAAAGTTTCCTGGTTTCATCAGCCTCTCTCTCTTCTTTGTCGTCGTCTCTCTCTTCCAGACGATGGTACCAAAACCAATGTCTTCGATGAATGCATTCAAAAATCTTATAGGAACCAACAACAACAACCATCATCAGTCTCATCAATCGGACAAACACTTTGCTTTGGATTCTCCCAACGGAAAACATTCTCATGGTGATTCCCATGTCGCTGCGGCCAAGATGAGTCCAGCACTCAAACGATCCCTTCTCAATGATTTGAAACCCATGATGATGATGCGTAAAATGGGAAGTTCCCGATCACTCGTAAGTCTCACATCTCTTAACAACAATGACAACAATGCCTCGCTTCCAAATTTGGGCCAAGTCAAAGTGAGACAACCCGTGGATGCTTCTCCTCGCCGGTTGTCCAAAAGCAACCCCTCGTTAGACTATGACTACGAGCCACATCATCAACAACAACAACAACAGCAACAACAACAACCATCAAATCGAAAGGCGAGCATTCGATCGGCTGCACAGAGATCGCAAGATGCCATTCGAAGAGCAAGCATCCGATCCATAGAGAGCATCACCAGTCGTCAAAACAATCGTAGTGACGTCTTGACCAAACAGGACAGTGCTCGATCGCTCAATTCTCTCAAATCCGGACAAAGCTTTCAACAAGAATCGTTGGATGAAGGCGATGGAGGAAATCAACTGAGAGGAATTCTGTTGGCACGAAAAGGAGAATTATCTGCCTCGCGTTCCGATTTGAGAATACCGTCACCATTGTTTACACAAGAGAATGACAGCACAAACAATGATGATGACAATGTCTCGGTCTTGAGCGAGGGAGATTCTTCGATTGCGGAATCGATGGGAAATACTCCCCTCAATTCGCCACAGCCTAGCAAACCACCAATGGCATCTCCCGGTATGTCCGACTTTGATCAAATAGAACAAGAAAAGATAGAACTCCAAAGAATGATTGCGCAATTGGAGTTGGAAACGAGAGAAATGGAGCAACGAATTGAACGGACCAAGAGTCAGAATGATCTCCTCCGCAACAACAACAACAACAACAACAACAACAACAACAACAACAACAACAACAACAACTTTGATCCAATCGAAAAGGAACCACCAGTGGAATACAACCAACCACCACAACAAAAGGAATACCATCAGCAACAACCAGAATACAAACGCTTCGTTCAACCATCCGCAGCGCTCAAGATTATGGAGTCCCCTGAACAGACCAAGAAGACGCCGGTTCGTGCCCGACCACCCATTGACCCGCGTCAAATGGCAGGATTACTGGCACAGCTTGATTCCGACTTTCCTCCTATTGCTCTTGCAGATTCAAATCATGTCAAAGTGGAAAAGCACATGGAATCGCCAGCAACGTGCATGGCACTATTAGAAGCTCGAGTCCATCAACTCACAGTCTCGCCAAGAGCGGGCATTACCTCGCCACCGCACGCATCTGCTACGACTGATGATTATGACTCTGAGACTGACTCACATTCCGAAAGTCATTCCTCTGATTATACTAGCCACACCGAGCCATCCAGTTCGGACGAACTCGAGAAGAGCCAAAACTTCCAAAAGTCGCCTCAAAGCTTCCAAGAGGAGGCCCCTCAAACGTTCCAACAAGAGCCTCGTTTGGATTCCTTTGAACAAGACGCTGGAGATTGGTTGATTGAGCAGATTGCCAGGGGAAACGAAACTCTTTCTCAGATGTCCTCCCAACCCCCTACAATGCCTGGACCAACTCAAACAACATGCCCAACGGCGGGGTTCATCCCAGGGTCGGATGACGCATCCATGTATTCAGACAGTGCGTGGACTTTTTATACCTTGAAATCTAACAAAACGGGCTCCACTCGTAGTGTGATGACAGCGTCCAACTACTTGCCAAAGTGGACTGCACCACCCACAAGGCCGCCTCCGACCTCCTACGACGAGATTCGGCAGTACCATGACAGCTCGGCGTCAAGCATGGCATCCTCCGTTCAAAGTGCTTCAGACTACTACCCCGGTCTTGCAATGATGCAACGTGTCCTGCCCACTCCAAGACCAGTGAGATCAGATCCACCGGAGCGTGGGCGACCTCAGGAGATGGATTCTCCCACTTCCACATTGGAATCGTCAATGATCCTTGATCCTCCAGCGGACACCAACCAAGTTACTGCTCCGCTGCGCATTCAAGCAACCATTCCTGAAGAGGAATATCTTGAGCCCGACACCACCCTTCCAACCGTGATTTCCTTCAGTTCGTTTGAAAAATTTGACGATGATGAGGTATCTGCCATCTCTGCCAAGGGACGCAAGGTCGAAAGGACATCAAAATCTTCCAATTCACCGCCTCCCGAGTCGGTGTCAACCCACATGGACCACGAAGATGCCAGCTTGGGAAATTCTGATTCAAGCTCGGAGCTTAGTGATGTTGGTCTCATGTTGAATGAGATTGAAGATAAAGATCAGTTGTTAAAACAACTGCATGATAGTGGTCTGCTTCCACTCGATGCTGAACAGTCGAGTCGCTCTCGTTCACGTTCAAGCAAAAGTACTAACCCAGCCAGAACAACCAATCGCATTCATCTAAACAGGTCCAGGTCAACGGATAAAGAGAAAATGAACACGAAGAAGAAAAAGTTGGCAAATACTCGAGAGCTCTTGGAAAGGAGCAAGCTTGCGTCCAAGCGAAAACTCAAGAATGAAAATGATGATTCCGAGCACGAACCTCCCAAGCCAATATCGACTTTATCGCTTGATACCAAACGCAGCAGCAGCACAAAGAGTTCCAAACCTAAAAGGACAAAAAGTAGTGAACGAACAAAGTCGCGCTCCCCTCGTCCGATAAAAGTTAAGGAGCTCGAGGAAGTACCAGTCGCAAAAAGGAGTGAACGAACAAAGTCGCGCTCCCCGCGTCCGAGCAAAGCTAAGGACCTTGAGGAAGTGTCAGTCGTCAAGGATCGAGTGCGATCCAAGAGCGCAGATAGAGGAATGGAAAGGACAAAATCAGATAAAAAGAATGAAGTATCAAAATCACGTTCCCGGTCCAAAAGTACGGAGCGACTTACTCAAAAGTTCTCGTCCTCACGATCAATCGAGAGCAACAAGTCAAAAAGCTCAAAGGCGAATCGGACAAAGTCACTTTCTCCGCCACCAGCGAAAACAAAAAAGACGACAAAGTTCGACTTCGCAGCAAGAGCAATGAACGAACTATAGCAACAGACAGTGTTGCAAAGAAGGATAAGGTTGTTAGTCGAGGCCTCGACAAGACGAAGTCGCTTGATAACGTTGACAGAGTGGCCAGAGCAGCTAAAGTTCTAGAGCGTGCTAGATCATCTCGCCGAGATTCTTCTGAGGAACCCAAGCGCAAACGGGCATCGAGCAAGGAAGAAGTAAGCATCAAAAGCAGACGGGAGCGCTCTTCGAGTAAAGAGAAGAAACGAAACAAAAGTAAAGAAGTGACATCTCGACGAGGAACACGGCGAAGCGCTGTGCTTGAAACGTCAACTCACTCACATGATAGATCTGTGAGTAGTGAACGGAGCCGTCAAAAGGAGAGTAGCAAAAGTTCACGGAAATCGTTGAAGAGCGCATCGAATAGTCAGAGTACTACTCTAAAAAGGCCGAAATCTACTGAAAGTATCGGTCTGAGAGCCGCGTCAAAACGAAACGATTCCATGCTACAAAGTCAAAGCCTTCACAACGACAGGTTTGTTTTGGAAATCCCGAAAGCACGAAGTAATGAGGATTTGGTTTCTTTCTCGCTAAGTGGAAACAAAACGAATGCGATGAGTAGGTACTTTGAGAGGTCACGAAAGAAAGACTACCTCTCGTACACAACCCACTAATCCAGCAATTACAAGAATACCAGTAGTACCAGGAATAAATACAATGAACGGCTGCTTCAATTTAGCACAATTATTATCTCCAGAACGAGCAAGAGGTCCTTATTGTAAGCCCTCATTACGTCACAGGCAACTTATTTCTCTTGTGTCAAGGGCACCCATCTACTGTAAACAGAGTTTTGAATGTAACGGGTGGGAAAACCTTGGACGATTCATGGTCATTGGCACTAGAAGCTGCAAGCTGCTCGAGCATCTTGACACATTGACAGCAGTCCAGATTCCAGTCACCAATCCTTCACGACCCTGTTTCGTCATTGTAATGTGGTCGCCTTTCATACCCCACAATAACGGTACCAGGTACCAGGTTGCGTTCGGTCTAGGGACAAGAAACAAATAGGCGAACCAAGGGAACCCAAAATGTCAGACATTATTTCATTTGATGTCATTTATGACTAGCGGGATTGGGCATTTATGAGAACCGATTTTCGATTTTTGATTTTGGAAACTCGGTTACCTTGTCCATGACTGTAAACATAAAAAAAAGTCCGCAGGGATGGAATGTCAAGGTTGTAAAAAGTTGTCTGTCACACAACGCTTGTGCTAGGATTTAGTCATGCCGAGAAGCAAATCTGTCTCGTTTGGGGTTATCACTATCCTGGAGTTCCCAATTGTACTGGGAGAAAACCCCGCAGTATCGAGTGGAGCACCGATTGAATTGGGATGGAAATTGGTAAAGGCGTATCAGCGCGAGCTGCAGCTCTATGAGTACTTGCGCTCGGATTTACGAACACGAGGCCGCAAGAGTCTCACAATTCCAGTTTCAGATCGTACTCAACTGTTACTGGATTCTGGCTACTCACTTGAGGATATTAGCGCAGCTGTTGAAAGGGCCGAAGAAGTTCAGCGGCAGCGGTCCGACTCCATGAAACAAGCGGATACCACAGGAGACCGAATGTTGAGCTTGTTGGAAACGACAGGGAAAATTCCTTTTTACATGGTCAGGGGTGTGCTGAAACTTGGTGGTGGTGGTAGAAAGCATCCCAAGCAAAATGCAGCCCGCTCTGCCTAACATCGGCCCCAGCGACGCTTGTAGAATGCTGTGCGTGGTGATGCCTAGCCTATCATCTCGTCGAGTGGAGCACAGAGACACGGCTGTACATGGGTAGCGCTTATCTTAGCACCAGGGCCATGGCTCTATGAAGTTTGTTTTGTCGTTGAGTGGCAGTCATACAATGGAAACGTCCTCCTCATGTCATGGGGTAATGGACGACCCGTTATTGTTTGTAATGATAGCTTGATCATGGATTATAGATCTTGGCGGCTGTAGTAGTAGTATCTAGTATGATCTTTGCACTAGTATCCAGTAATGGCGGTCGGGCCGCCGCAAGCCAGGCAGCTAGCCATTTATTATTTTTTATGATGTCGTGTTGCACCACTATTGCTATCCGGAATCTGGTGGCGAAAAATGCGCAAGGTACATCTACTTTGTACTAGTATGTCATACCTGGTAAGCGAGGAGGACACCTGTTGTACTGTTGGCAGATGACCTGCTCTCGACAACCGGAAACTACTTCGGTGCACCAGGTTTCGTCGCACCAGTGTATATCTAAAAATGTAATACAAGGAGGAAGAACGGTGGTCATATACCAGGTACCATGATCCATATTGTTGTAAACCCCACCATGCAATGACAATTCTCTAAAATAAGTCAATGGAACTACCAGGAGTATGGTATAGCGTCTATACCGTAGTCAGAAGGTAGGTAATGACGTGCTACCTAATATGGGTAGAACCCAGTTGAGCTACAAATACCAGGCATCCGTGGGTGCCAATTTACTGGGTACCTGAATACATATCGTGTAAATATACAAAGGAGAGTACCTGGTCCAGCACAGTACCAGGTACCGGTACAGTACCGGTAACAGGTAGATTGGCGTGAGTACGAAACCTACCCAGAATCGGGCGAACTTTTCCTTCGCGCTACTAGTACAGCCCATCAGAAATGGTCCCGGTTCCACTGACAGTGAGCCTTTTTATTAATTGGAAGAAAAAGCCGGCTTCGTACGCACTTTTGGGTTTTACTATGGCTGGGATTGTTTAGGGTGGGCTTTTCCAACTATGCACACGGAGCGGTGAATTTAGGGGCAATAATATACGCAACACACGTGCGTCATTTCGACGATTGTATGATGAGAGAGAACAGAACTGCGACAGTTTGAAGTAGTGCGAAGGGGGGGGGAAAGCCATTTGGCAATCCCAGCCGGAGCGGAACTCACTATAGCACTGGGTGTGAGTCGCGACATCTGTCCAATTCAGCTGGTGAGGCGATGAAGCGATGAAGCGATGTCGTGAGGATCCAGTACAAAACCGCTGTAGTTTAGACAGTGCGTCAGTTGTTGTCATCTCTGGCGTTTATACGAAGAGTAGACTTATGGAGAGTTTGAATGGATGTTCGTCAAGAACAGGGCGAAGGAAGGGGAATGTCCAAAGTATATAAAAGAATGGCGTAAATCGTTTCTAGGGGGCCTTTGGACGCTGGAGAAGCCCTTGTGGGAAAGCCCACGAATTTCCCCGCGAATTGACTGTGAGTTGGAGCATCTGCTGCACCTGATGGGCCCACAAAAAAGTATTTGCCGATGAACCACATGAAGCCCATGAAGCCTTTTTCGTTGTTATCCATCGACACCATGATGCAATCCTACTTTCTTGAAAAGAGTTCCTGGGATCATTCACAGGCAACCCAAGGTCCGAAGACGCTGAACCGGAACAAACAATCATGACGAATGCTAGTGAATATAACACCAGTCGTCATGCCGTCACCAAGAGACCAGCGTGTCTCACCCTCTTTTGTTGCATGATCACCCTCTTTGCTGCCTCTTTCAGACAAAAGCACAGCGAGTTGGAACACACCAATTGAACCTCAAGCTTTGATATCGAAAGGAATGCTTGACGACTTGGAGGATGCGACCAAATTCGTTTTGATGATGACTGAAGGTGAGTTGCGAAATGCTGCTTGATGCTTGTCTGTACATCATGGCACATTTACATTGCGCATTGCGGAAACTTACAAATATCCTCAACAACACACACATTGCTCATACAGACGAATCCGAGAGTGACAGTGGCTTTTCTCTGAGTCATGAACTGGCACTGCAGGAGGACACGCCGTTTCCAACGCCCATTGACACGAACCGTATGATTGTAGTACCGTTAGTAGTGCCAGGCAAGGACTTGTTGTGTGATTCGGAGAGAGAACACTTGCGATCGCTTGTGGATCTGCTCAAATTACCTATTGCCTCGGTTTCTGAGGATGACGACGAATGCGAGGATAGCTCCGTTGCTCATCTCTCGGCCACGTCGGTGTCGTGGAGACAGCGCTTTGAAGAACTCCTCGAGTTTAGAGAACAATTCGGACATGTCAATGTACCGTACGATTTCCCTCCAAACCCACCCCTAGCACAATGGGTCAAGCGACAGCGACACCAATATCGACTTTTAAAAGAAGGGCGACATTCAAACCTGACGCCCAGCCGACTCGAATTGCTTGAATCGATTGATTATTGCTGGGATTCACGGCAGGCCCATTGGTTAGATCGATTCTATGAACTACAAGACTTCCAACGGAAACAAGGACACATTCGAGTATCAAAGAGAAACTCGACAGATCGACCTTTGGCAGTATGGCTTAAGCGCCAACGGCATCAAGGAAGATTATTTCTTCAAGGACGAACGGACGGATCCAATATGACACATGCAAGACTCCAGAAGCTACTGGATTTGGGTGTCAAATTCTCGTCGGCTTAACATTGGGTGCTTGTACATATTAAACTCGCTGCTATTCCATACGAGATTGATAGGAAACGTTTTTGTTCGCATCTTTTTAGTACTACATCATTGTTCCACACACAATAGGGACTAGCAAGATTGTATTATCGAGTTGTCTTGTAGCATCAACTTGTTGTGGACACAAGAATGTTTTTAATAGTTTAAGTTGTCCTGGAACCAACAACTTTGGTGCAGTCCCTCGGGCGATCCCAAGTGCACCTGGCATTCCAGTTGTACACAAAAAACACACGTTTGGAGAAATTTTTTTTTACAGCTGCACCTCCTCTCTCTATTGCTATACCGCTGTTACGATGAAGCAATTGCAATGTGATCACACGAATGAAAATCTAAACTCTATATTATTATCAAAAAAGCCACGGGAAGGCAGCACTTTTGTCTTTTGACTGGTGCATGGGTCATGGTAATGACTTGCTACCAGTAGGTTCCTTCGACGAGTATCCCACGAAATGAGTTGCGAATGAGGTGTCAAGTTAACGGCAAAGAAACGGTCAAGGTATCCAAGGAGAGAAACCTTTCTCTGCTCGCAGTTCCGATTCGAAAAGAAGAAATCAAGAAAAGATGAGTGAGTTTTGGGGACTGGGGACCACTTTTCTATAGCCGGTACATGGTACATTTCCTTCAAGTAGACAAGGTGTATTGTACGAAAAAAAAGGTTTCAAGAAAACCAGGATTCCATTCTCTGCAAAATATAGTACTAACATGGATCAACTCGCACCTTTGATGGAAGAGAGCGAGGTGTCTCCCGAGGATAACCGCATGATAATCGAAGTCCTTCCCCTAGAATCACCACCCCCGTCACCACATAATCGCTGGATGCTACGATCCTCCTCCAATGACTCCGAACCATCGGAACCAACGATCGATTATATTGCCACTCATGATCAATACAATGGCAATGACGACTCGTCAGAGATAGAGACCAAGCAAGTACTAACTCTCCCCAGCCAGGTTCCATCTTCACGTGATGATCTCATCACCAGCATGCAAGAAGGCAATATCAGATTACTTAAATATAGGCTTCGAAACTTGAAAAGGCGTTTGTTCTTGGAACAAGTTCATGCAAGAAGCATGGTTGTTGAAGAAGAACAAGTACTACAGCAGCTCTGTGACATGCAAACAGCGGCTGTTTTCAAAGAGACGCAAAACATGAGCAGTACATCAAATATCAATGCGGCAGCGTCCCCCAGCAGGGAGGAATGTGCCACATCTCCCAAGGGGATCACAAAATCCTCCATCGGCAAGGAGTTTCACATCCCCCTCACTTCTAGATCACAGAATGAAACAGCGATCAATCGGATGACCACTCATGCCGCTTGAGTGATGAGGATGGACTCTGCCTTGCAGTTTCCCACCTTTTCCTTTTCATATTTTTTAGGTCGTTAAAGGGCCACTCGATTCTCTCCATTACCCTTTATTTATTACTAAGTAGATTCCAAAGTTTCCTTATGCTTTTTCTTGGGACCTTGGAACACTGTAGAACGTGCTTGGGATATTCCAAGGCACACAAATAAACATTATGAACGAAAACAAGAAAAGGACTGAAAAAAAAACCAATACAACTAATATTTTTTAGCAAAGAAAAAACAACGGTATCCACGAAACCTCCATTCCGTTCCTATGATACTCGACTTCGTTTCGAAGCTGGCTCTTCCTCGTTGTGGGCTTGTTTCGCTGCTGCTGCTGCCGACAAGGCACTCGGTAGACGATGTTCCAATGTCATGTGACTCTCTGGCATAAGTCCTAAACATGCCCTCATAACATTGATGATTGCCTGTCGTTGCGGAAACAATGCGTTCACGACTGGTGCTCCATTAGGAACCAGGGGTGCTTTCAGCATGTAGGAAAGAAGTGACAAAACGGGATGAAAGGATTCCCAATTGTCATTGCCGTGCGTTTGGATGCGAATCCGTTCACAAAGTTCTCCCAGGATCACTAGATCGTAAATCAGCGGCGTGGCTAGCAGTGAATCTTCACAAGTATTGTGCATGACAATAGTGTTGGTTCCGCCCATGAAGATTTCCGAGGTGTATTCATCCATGGCTCGTTTCGAATCGCCCACGGTTGGCACATACTTTATCACCACCACATGATCGGGATGTTCATCCTTTTCAAAGAGTATCGCATTGGACGCAACCATATCATCCACAACATTCGACTTTGAGATCTCTTTGGAGCGGAATTGACTTGGGGCGCTCAAATTCTTGCCATCATTGTTGCCGAGGTGATTGTAGGAAACAATCGCGACGGGCTTGATGCCTGCACTAACCAAAAAGTCGACCAAAACAGATTTCATTTTTGTTTGTCCACTTTTGAAATCATCTCCAGCAATGAAACATTGATATTGACTTGCCAGTTCGATAACACCAGGAACGAATGTATTTTGAGGCGATCCGTTGATAAATGTACATCCTTCTAAAATACTTGCAACCGCAAATATAGTGGACGCACTGATTTCGGGTTCATCTCGTTCAATCGACGCCAGCAAATTCTTTGCCGTATCATTGACTCCTTCTTCCACACTTGCGAATCGCTCTGTATTTGCCGTCCACAAAACAATAACTTTATCCAAGTTGTGCTTGGCCTTGAAATTCAGAATATCTTGACGAATGCAATCCATTTGTTCTTGTTTGCTTCCTCCGATAACATTATCTGCTCTTTCACTTTGATTGGCCGCTATGAAATCGGGAAAATAAACCGACGGAAGTGGGACAATATCTTTCATATGTGGGTAAAGTTTCTCTTGCAAGTCGTAGTCCAATACCCGCGATCGTCGCATGGCGTCGCCCAAGTTCATCGAATTGATATCCCAACCACCCCATACAATGTCGGAAGGATGAACCATGGGAAGCAAATTATGAAGTGGGGTATGGACTGCATCGCCAGTCTTGGCATCATTTCCAAGTCGAACGGTGGAGGCCATTATCAGCGACCCCCAATAATTGGCCTGTTTTGTACCATCTTTGGTGTTCCATGTCAGATTCATTCGGTTCGCGATAACACCAGCTATACAAGTACTAGCAAACAACAAAAGAAAAGGCAAAGGTCAGAATTTTCATTCATAAATTCTTGGTTTTGCAGTGCACACAGAGCAGTCAGTAGTCAAAAATAGGAAACAGCTGTATGTCCAATCAAGCTCACAACAAGCTATCCCCGACGATTCCGCTTGATCCCTACTTCTCCACCTACCATCCATTATTTCCTCCAAGACCGACCAACATGACGCCAAGCTGGAATAACAAACATAGCCAACCAAATGAGATTCTTGACATGGAATCTAGACTTATTTCTCCTTCTTGTCACGCACCTTTGGCACAGATAATTCGGTCCGAAATTTAAGTTTCATTTCAACTGGTTTGACAATATTTCCATCCACAACGGTTGATTCATAACTGAAAGACGGGAGAAATATGTGAGAAATTAGTGACATATGATCCACGTCCGTACCATCGTCGTCCATGGTTTGCTTTGGCATTGGAATCTACTCACGTATAATCAGAAACGATGGCATCATCTGTATATTGACACCGTGAGGACTGGACCCGAAAGGGCTCTTCAAGGCTCATTGTCCCACTCATGGTAATTTTCGATGGAGTTTTATTGTCTAGGAATATGTTTCTGCCGATATCGTCATCGTCGTCGATGCAAACTCGTGCATTTTTATTTATCGTCATCCATCTCGTCGTAGGAAATTATCTGGCGGCTGGACAGACAGGCGAACCGTGAATGGTTCATGTTTCGACTACCTGTACTCGTACCTATTACCAGTACAAGGAAACGTACCAGGTACCTGGTAGAGTTCGAGCCCATGC
This sequence comes from Nitzschia palea, assembly GCA_019593585.1. NCBI lineage: Eukaryota > Bacillariophyta > Bacillariophyceae > Bacillariales > Bacillariaceae > Nitzschia > Nitzschia palea. Next base: position 43,375 of record SWEM01000132.1, on the reverse strand, counting down.
GTACCTTACCAGGTACCTGCACTCGACGTACCAGGTACCAGGTACCAGGTACAAACATTATAGTACGTAGTAGAACATTTGTTCCAGTGCTGCCATTTGAGAATCAGGTTCCGTCAATGACTCTGTTCCTGCAGGAATGGATTGGGAAGTCAACTAGGTACCTATCTGGAATAGTAGTCATTGCAATGTCACTACTAGAGGGTATTTACAGGTAGTTGTCGTCCAGCCTATGACCCCTTGGATTGGGAAAACAACCACATCCAGTGTGCCTTGCTTGGTGTTTTTGTCAAGTTTCTTGATCTATGGATTGACAATGCACAAGATCGGTACATTTGTTGTCGATAGGACAAACGTGATAGTTGTCGTGACCATCAAATCACAATTTTATGAGCTGGTCCGGCGAGTTGCTGCTTCCTTATCCTCGGAAAAAACACTCTTCCAATTGGTTGCAGATACACGAAAGGACTTGGGCTTGACTTGAATTTTCCCCGAAACCGAGGCAAATGGATCTTTTTTGGTATCGTCAACATTTTCTGCTCTTGTTTCTGCTGGCGTTGATACAAATTCATCCGCCATTGGATCCCCATTATTATATGCATCTGTTCCTGTGCATTCTTCGTCCAACGAAAGCGACATCATGGATGTTTTGATGGTCCCAGCCGAATCATCCTTCATCAGTAGGGATAATGGAGCCGGTTGTTGGACTGACTCTGGATTCACACTTTCCTTTTCGGTTGACTTGATTATGTCCCCATCGGTCCCATTTAGCACTTGACCGGTTGCTGGTGATGCGTCATTCGACGTAACATTACCATTGGACGAACCGGATAGGATGGACAAGTCCGATATCCTGGCATCTGACGGCTGCTGCTGCAAGGATGGCGTTCCATCTGAAAAAGTAACACTAGAGACCTGATGCATCGAATGGGATTTCTTGTCATCAGTATTCCCTTCTTTGTCGAGTAAGGATCGCGCGCTACCTTGAATGGGCGACAAGAGCATCGAAGGACGCGCCTGGTCCTTCACAGCCTTTTTGGATCTGTCTACCGAAAAGCTCTTGGCTCGCTTTAGTGGTGAGATGAGGAATCGGAAGAATCCTGCCTTGCGGTTGGACGTGCTGGGAGTGTCTGGTTCCTCGAGGTGATGGCCTTCTCCTCCAATTTTTTGCTGCGTCGTCGAGTCTGCAGAGCCTGTAGTACTAGTAGGAGTAGCTTCCTTCAAGTCGCGTAATGACATGGGAGCCTTGACATCCCCTCCCCGTGACGACATTTTTTCGTTCCACGACATTTGAGACAAGAGGCTTGGCCTGACGGGGTGAGTAGTAGAAAGTCGTTTGGCATCCGCCTTGCCGTCGGTCGTAATATCCAGCTGCAAGAATGATGTCTCGCTGGGGCTTTCGACTGGTGACCAGGAACTGTTGGTCATGTTGTTTGTCGTCGAGGGTGACGGAGACTTTGACTTGAACTGGCTGAGATTTACCATGGATTTTGATTTTCGGGGCGACATTGGTTGTGGATCCGCGGCCGAGGCATCATCATCACCGGTTGTCGTTGCGGCCAGGTTAGGATCACTACGACGTTGCGCATCGAAAGAATTGCTAGAGTCGGGTCTCTTTCCCCCTCGTTTCGCGCTGGAACTAGGTTTGGCAGGAGGTTGTTGGCTGTCATCATCGGGCGATTCGGTGGCGGTTTTGTGCTTCGATTGAGACTTGTCATCGGATTTTTTGCGAGATTTCGAGCTTCCCGTAGATTTACTTCTTGCGGAATGAGATCGCGATTTGATGGAAGAATTTTCGTCGTCGCGTAGCGTGCCATTGAGGTTGTCATTGTTTTTCGATGTAGTAGAGCTTCTCGTACTACTCCTCTTGGACAATGACTTTCTGGGCGAGTCAATAGTTTCAAGTGCGCTAGCAGATGATGCCTTTATTTTTGGATTTGCTTTGGTCCTTGGACTTTTGGATGATGTTGACGTCGCGATGTCCTCGGCATCTTGATGCACGCTGTCGTCACTGGGCATAGTCAGGCTTTTGAGTGATTTTTCCGACGAGGGTTTGGTAGGATCGGCAGCAGTACTAGTTGTATCGAGAGGCATGGCCGACGAGGGGGAAGCGAGCTCCTGTGACGACATTTGCATAATGTCACTCTTTCTGGGTTTGGGACTCTTGGGTTTCTTTTTGTCCGATGTCTTGACAGTGTCTGCCTTGGAAGTGGCGTCACAGTCATCATCGGGAATCGAAGAGAGCATATTTGGCAGAGACTGGAGCCTCGACAAAGAATTTTTCCCCCGCCTTGACCTTTTGGAATCAGGCTTTTGGAAGCTATCAGCATCTTGGTCCGCAGATTTGCTATTGGCGTCATCGTGGGTGCTGTCCTCTTGGTCGGAAAAAAGAAAGTCACGGCCTTTTTCCCCCACGGGATCTTGTCTACCAGATCCATTAGTATTCATATCCTGTTGTCCATCGACATCCGTCTCGACGGTTGTTTTTGTCTTTGATCGTTTCTTGGTCTTGACGGGCGATGCGACATGGTTGGAATCGCTATTATTAGTAGTATTGTCCTTGATTTTGCGTCGCCGATTGCTAGAGCTGTCCACGTCCACTGCTGCTTGCGTTTCATCTATTATAGCAGCAGCAGCAGCAACCTTGAGCCTTCGTGTTGATTTGGAGGTACTTCGATCCGACTTTTCCACCTCCTTGTTGTTGTCTGTCGATGACGACGACTTGGAGGATTTCGATTTTGAGTTCGAGGTAGAGTTTCGTTTAGACTTGGACTTGCTCCTTGCCGAATTGTCCACTTCGGTCCCTTCCAGTGTCCTTGCGGACTTGGACCCTTCGTGATTGCTCGAATCAAGTTTCAAAGTGGTAGATTTTCTCTTTGATTTTGATTTCGAATCAGTGACAGTATTGTTATTACTATTGATATCAGTATTGACAATGTCCGTAGTCGTAGTGTCAATGTCGCCCTTGGTTGACACATCCAATTGGTCCGAAGGTGGCGGTGGCGGCGGTGGTGGTGACAGAGATGACGTCTTGGTTTTTCGCGATTGTTTTTCTTTGGCTCCCGGCGTTGCCACTGTTTCTTTGGTGGTGGTAGACTTTTTCCCCTTGGGCTTGCCCTTTTCTTTTTTCTCCTTGTCTTTTCGTCTTGCCTTTTTGAGAGCAGCCGCCTTGCGTTTGGCTTTCAAAAAGGCCGTTCTATCACCGAGGCGAAGACTATCATTGAGTTCTTGTTCCTCTCCTGCCTCTTTGTTCCTTACCAGTGTTTCTGCCTGAAATGGTAGATCGGACATTCTGGCTGCTTTGGGTAACGAGGGTCGAATGGGGGATTTGACTGGCAGTAAGGCCTTGATATCCAACACGATAGGAGTAGGTGACGAGACTTGATAATGAGGCGAAAAGGATCGGTGGGATCGTTGGGAATGCCAGGAACGCATATGACTGTCGAGACTTCCCCAAGACTTGTCAAAGTCATTTCCTTTGGAAGTTTTTCCATCTTTGAGACTGATACTTCCCTCACTATCCGAGTCTGCTTCATCTTCCTCCTCTCCTTCTGAAATTTGTTCCATTCGTCGACGATGCGTCGAACAAAACCAGGAATTCATCCAATTCTTTTGAATGGGAGTGATATGATCCGGAAATTCAATTTCTTCATAGACATATTCTCCACTCCATGCATCATCATCATCGTCATCTTCTTCTTCATCGGTAATATCATCATAGTCATCCGAAGACGCCGGTGATTCATATTCCTCGTACATGGATCCATCATCTATGGAATCAATATCGTCTTCTTCTTCTTCCGACACGAGTTCATCCGCTTCAATCATCTTGCGACGTCGTGTCATGGGAGAATCTTCCAATTTCAACAAGAGCGCTTCGGCCTGATTGTGAGGCGCTCTTCCCGTCTTGTGCCAAGCCAGTGGTGTTGGCTTGTCGTCTTCGTCATCATCATCATCAACCTCACCATCAATACTTTCTATACTGCTTCCGAGTAATTCTTCAATGGAATCGGCCTGTTGCAGTTGCAATTGCATTTGAAAGTACTGTTGCTGTTGCAGTTGGTGATTATGCTGCTGCTGTTGCTGATGGTATTTGTGCTGGTGCTGGTGCTGGTGCTGGTGGTGCTTCTCCTTCTCGTCGTGCTCGTGGCCATTCTGATGTTCCCATTCCCATACTTCATCGTCCGTGTGGACAGACATTTCTTCATATTCTTCATTGTTGATGGTAATGATTTCACGTTGTCGCTCGTCTCCAGTACCAACCAGTGCTTGTGCTTGTGGTTGTGGTTGTGGTTGAACTGGTAAGGATGATGATGATGATGACTTGTGCAACATGGAAGTGTCGTCGCCACCGGGACTCTCGCGGGTTTCCTGTTGCAGCATTATCATTGGAACAAATCAAGACACTCTATTGGGAATGTTTTGTTGTTGTGTTGTTGTACAATCAATACAATGGGAATGCTCAAAAAATATTCCAAGTAGAGCAAAGAGGAGTGGGACGACCTGGAACTACTACTGCTACTACTTGGTGATGATCAACTGTGCAAGATGATGGTGACAAACCCGAGTTCCTTCACACTTCACACACTACTTTCCATTCCACTGAAAGTCGAAGGCTACTTCTACACCTCTCGGGTACCGTATCTGCTACCTGGTACTTGCGCCCTGTACCTGGTACAGTAAAAATACAAGTACCAGCAAGTACCTGGTACCACCAATCAGGGGTCAACCCCCTCAAAACCCGCGCAGGCAGGAAGTGTTTCTTGCCGTCCCGATGACAGAAACGCCCCTTGTGGCTTATGTAAAACGAAGCGCCACTCCTTACCACTGAAAGGGCACTGTTACTCGTCGCGAACCGACATGTCACACACGAGTACACTTTTAACGCTGGACTAAAGAATGGATCCGAGCAAGTCCCGAAGGGCTTATACTTCAAAACTTGCGCTCAAGACTGCGTCGCATGAAATTATCAATCACGTTTCGACCACCCTAGGTGTCCTGTGTCTTATCGTGAATCTGCGTTTTCCTAAACATTCGTAGTGGAAAATCAACACTTCAACTCGACAGTTATATAAGGCACCTTCGGCGATGTCGTCAGAAACGACATTGGTGTAGGGGAACGACTACCGGTATGCACTCCCGCTCTTTTTGGCACCCACTACGTACGATTGTACCAGTGCTCTCACTCACGCAATTCGGTCCAAAGGTGCACCTCTTCAGGTGAATCAACTACGACCAGAATGAACCTTGTCTATATTGGTATTAGGAAAACACACATGTAGCATGTAGAGAATTCACCTTTGCCCCGATCGATCGATTGCGTACTTGTACTTTGACAAAGATTTATACCCTCGTCAATGATCTCAGTACCGGTAGATCGACCGGTACCAACATTCGACAATTCTTTAGTTTACAACAAGCCACGTGGACCAAGTAGAAGTGTAGCAGTACTAGTAACAACTTTTACATTTATTAGGTACCTGGTAGCCTAGGGGTATTGTTCTTCCAAGAAGGACCACCACGATGACAGGCAACTGCGCCAACAAGATCTCGTCCCAAGTCCGCCCCACACCCTTTCTTTTTAGCCCTTGCTATAACTATCAAGAAGTGTCTGGTAATCATGATAATAAAGCAAGCACTACATTGTTCACATCGATAGTCAACGAGAGAAGCGCAATGATGACGCACTTACTAGTAGTACTAGTACCTAATAGTAGGAGCACAGTGCGTTACCCCCCACCAATTCTTGCTTTGCGGCGTCAGGTACCAGTACAAGCTAGACGAGAAACGCTTGCTTCTTACTTTTTTGTCTTTTTGAACGCGGCTGCCTACTAGTAACACGTCTCCGGGCTGTATCAGTTGTCATTATAAAAATGTCGCCTTCTGTGTCTGGTTGGCTTAGTATTACAACTTCGCTCGACACATTCGAACAACACTAGCTACTAGCTAGTATTAGTACTACTATGATGCATCATGGTACCTGGTACATGTAGTACTTCACTTCCTTGTTGCACCTGGCTCCTGGTACTACCGTACTGTCCATAATCATGGTAGCCAGCAGCATAGTAGCCGTCACGAAGAGTAGTGCTCCATCCCTCGTGATATTGTTCTTGACGACGCACGATCCATTGCTCCTTAGATAAGCAGCCAGCCAGGCAGCATGTAATTATTGTTGTAGGAGAGAACAAAGGAGAAGGAGAACCAAAAGTTGGCTCGCTTGAATGTTCTAAATGCGTGTGCTTGCGTACTAGTACAGTACAAGCACCACGTATAAAGAAAAAATTGTGGCGGGCTACTCATAGCTCATAGGTATTGGTGGATTGAACTTGACAATCATGATGGACTTGGTGGAAGCGGCGCGTCATCTGTTGATACGACAAATATTTGGTGTCATCAAGAAATAACTCTTTGCTCTTGGTATTTCATCATGGACGTTGTTGCTTGTTGTTGCTTCCTTGTTTCATACTAACGAGGAGTCGTATTATGCATCATTTTTTGGAGAAATTTTCTTTGCTGCGATGAGACTATTTCGTGGTGGAACTAATCACGCAAAGAACAACAGGCTGTCGTGTAGTATTGTCTCGTAGTCTACTTTTTGGCGTCGTCTACTGTTGGCAACAACACGCTACTACGACGACCTCTTTCTTCTTGGTGGCTGCAAAGAATGCTGCAGCACTACCTTGTACTAGCGCATGCCACTTTCGTGGACGCAACGAAACGTTCCATACCGTACTACAAGAACTTGTAATAAGGGTCTGTTGGTTGCAATCCTGCAAAAGCAGCTAACAATTAACAATTATTTGGCATAACTAATGGCATAATTCTACAGCTACCGACAGTTGGTCTCGGAACTACAGGACATATGTGCATAAAATCCCTTACCAGGTACTGCTGTAAATAAGTTCACTTCCATGGTCGGGTAAACAGCAACAAGTACCGGTAACACCGTTTGTGGCACATTGTGTACAAGTATAGGCAGAATGTAATTTGGACATGACACCGGTGACCATAATTAGCTGCGGCGATCCGGAAATTCTACCCCGTCGTCACTTATCCGATTTGAGGACCAGCATTGGTCATCCAAAAACGCAATTAAAGCCGAAAACGTCCTTGCGTTGAACAAATTCGTGTTCCGGTTCAAGCTTCCAGATGCAACGAATAAATGGAATGGGGACCACCATCTAACATCACCTGGCGGAAAGAGCTACCAGGTATGGCAACCTCAGAAACCACCGCTAATCGTACTAATACACGCCAATAGCCCGAGGTGTACATTTAACAAGTTCGGATGGTCTTTCCAGACGCCGGGACATTATACCGCAGCTTAAAGGCACCGGTTTGCTTCAGGTTGCAAAAGCGCCAAGAAAAGAGACAATTTTGCCACTACCGATGACCAATGGGCACAATGTGACGCAAGAGTGGAGAAGGGTGCGACATCAAAGCGCATCACAAAGAATCGAGAGTGCAACCTGACCCCATAAATGCTGGATGCATTAGCATTAAGTTGCTGACACTAGTGTTCGATGCGAAAAGAAGAAGACGATAGTGTTAATCGTGCTGTCCTAAGGAATTTATAAAAACGCTAGTACCTAGTACGCAATACCAGATAATGACGCAAGCAAAGTGCGACTGTTTGTTGCCAGCCAGAATTTTTCTTGTTCCCGTGCCCACGAAATCCGCAGGATACCGTCATAACAAGTTATTCATCCGAAAACGGTGCAGGATTGTGTGCTAATAGCATCCACAAAATGAACGTCACCTGCACTTCTTTCAACAACAAGCAGGACCTATACTCGGAACTTCTTGACTGCTCGTCGCTTCTATCGTGTGTTAAGGCTCCTATCCCCCCCACGATGGATTCGTTGAGTCCTAGCTGCTTCCTAGGGCTTTCCAATGTGTTTCCGCCCGTTCCTTCCTCTGGATTGCAGCAATTGACTGCCCGTTCGGATCATCACGATTTGACAGATTATGTGCTCCAAATTATTGAGAGCGCAGAAGACATCATCTGCCCCGGTGACAATCAAGAAAACAATGGAGTTGAGGAGTTTCTTGGCTCCATTTCAAGTGGCAAGAAGCGTCCTTTACCTTTTGATTTGATGGCCTTGGAGCCGACACCAATCGGGCCAGACGCTAATTTCTTTCCTGTGTTGCAATCGCCTTGCAAATCATTGTCGAGTATTGCCAATACTCCTGCTGCCATGAACTATGGCGGGTTGTATGCAGATCAAGTGCCTTCTCAATTACAAGCTGAATCGGATGCATTTTGCCAGGGAGCGTTCTCGCCTGGCTATGCTCTCTCGAACCTCGACTCCGCATCAAATTCCATTGCGTCTTGTCATAACGACAAACAAGGACGACGCTTTCGGGACTATGAGGCCGATCAATGGACAGAACGCTTCAGTGAGCTCCTTCAATTCAAGGATGCTAATGGTCACTGTCTAGTTCCGCATACGTATCCTGCGAACCCACTGCTGTCGCAATGGGTGAAAAGACAACGTTACCAATACAAACTCAAGGCTCTGGGTCGACATTCGACTTTGACAGATGATCGCCAGCAAATGCTCGAAGCTGCCGGCTTTGTATGGCACTGTCACCAAGCTTCTTGGTATGAAAAATTGGATTCACTTCAGAAATACCAGGCACATTATGGTGATTGCAGGGTCCCACCAAATTATCATGACAGATCTCTAGCAGTGTGGGTGAAATGTCAACGACGTCAATGGAAGCTATTTCGTAAGGGACAGCGTTGTTCCATTACCAAGCATCGCATAGACATATTGGACAAGATGGGGTTTGAGTGGAATCCTAGAGGTTTGTAGCCAGTTGCAATTCTTGGTTCTACTGTTAATATTAAGCCAGATATTACATGCATCTTATCTACTACTAACGTTAGTAGTAGTTTATCATTTACTGGTAGTAGTACCATGAAGCAATGTACCAGGTACAGTATTTCTTGAGCTCCATGCATCTTGAATCCAGAGATTTTTTCTCACACTCACCAACTCCTGCTGTCCTTCACAACTACTTTTCGGAGGACTTGGCTTCATCGAACGTCGAATAACGGTCCAAGGGTACCAGGATTGGAAAAATTTACTGGTAGTTACTCCGATTTATGCCGCATGTAAAACAACATTGTTAAATGATCAAAAGGATTTCCGTTCTGTTAAGTGACTTCGATGGTGACATAACAGAGAAACATACGGTATCGATAAGTGTGTGCTGGAAAACAGACCGTATCAATAAGAAACGTAGTTTCTCCGGATCAAAGCGCTGTTCGTTGATACGAACTATTTTTAGGGTGCAATGCGCTACCACAAAGTGCTCCCGACTCCCGACAGGACCTTCGAGTGCCGGTACGCAGTATCCGGAGAAAAAGAGCATTGCTACCGGTAGAATTACCTGTTATCTATCATACCTGTACCAAGAACCATCGGTACCGGTAGTTTCAGCAATCAACGGAATCCGCGGGTCGTCTGCCTGTGGCAAAAGGAATGAACACAACCGGTATTAACGTACTACATGTGTGTGCCATTTGTGAAAGGTTCAGCTAGTTGCATGTCAACAACTTTACTGTTAGCTACAAAGTGGAAATGGTATGTTTCTTGGTATGACAAGGAAGTATAAGCCACTTGTTTTTGTCCAAGTTCGATTTGGATAGGGGGGGATCATTCATAAATCATCCTCCTCACACCAACCAGCATGACATAGTAGAATGTGGCTTTGGATGAATTTCTCCAATGCATCAAAGACGAACTTCAGGATTACCAACAATGCATGGATCTTTATCACTATATATACTACGCATTTATTATTGTTGATCATTATTATTTTCTTATTATAGGCGTGCACCTCGTCTCATTCACTGTCAACTTTTCCATTCAAATCATGCTTGGATCGAGTGATCACATGAGTCAAAATGAGAATTTAGTAACGCAGGTTCTGTCGAACATATAAAATAAATAGCACGTACCTGGTACATACAAACATCCAACAAGAAATTGTAGAAGGCAGGGATGGGCGGACTGTTATCATGCCAGATGTTCTGCTTTCTTCCGAACGAATGGGCTGGAAAAATGCTACGTCATGGTCATTAACTATCCAGCAATGGAACGGGCACTGTTCCATTCGTAGAAACCCAATCTCCGATTTCTCGCTTTCCCTTTCCAGAATTTTACAGAGCGCTCCAGTCCGAAGTTTTCTACGAAGAAAAGGATTCACAACTCACAATCCCGAGCGACCAACTTTTTCACAGAGCACAGCATCATGACAACCATGCATCTTTCTTCGACATCTCGTGCCTACTGGGACTCTTTGGCAATGCTAGATGAGTCTGACTTGGAGCCAAACAAAATCTTCCCGCCTGAGATGGACAGAAACAAAGACAATGTCCTCAGCAGCGATGTGTCGCGTCGTACAGTCGACATTATCCAACACGCTGAAAACGTGCTTTCATCGACAGATGATCTGTTTCTTGACTTGGATCTGGAACCCTTCCCTGTGCACATCGGTCACAAGGGAGGGGACGTTCCCAAGACTGTGATCCCCCCTCCTTCTTCTTTCGGTATTGCGACTTCCCTGAATTGGTTGAAACAAGAAGCCGATGATAAATGGTTGAACTTTAGCAAAGACTTGCCCATTGCGTCATGTCGCCTGGAAGATACGCTTGAAACTTTCATCACCTCTATTTCTCACTCTGAGGAAGAAGAGAACATCAAGGACGCTTGTGATTGGATTACAATGGACGATCATGGCGATGAGGACCTCCACTCATCCTTGTCAAGGCCTCTCAAAAGGCGCAAGCAAACAGACGAGGCAAACATGAGTTCTCTGCACACGTCATCAGCATCGTGTGTTTCACCGTCATTGTCGCCATCATCGTCGTCTTCTTCTTCTTCTTGTTCGGACGACAAGACTACTTCCACCGCGGCAAACGGTGCTGATGAAGTTAGATTTCGGGGTTATCAAGCTGATCAATGGATGGAGAGGTTCGAAGACTTACAATGCTTCAAGGCGGAATTTGGTAATTGTTTGGTTCCTCACAGTTATCCACCGAACCAACAATTGGCTCAATGGGTAAAGCGCCAAAGATATCAGCACAAGTTAAAGTGTGAAAATCGTCATTCCACGCTCACAGTGGAACGACAACAGGAATTGGAAGATTTGGGATTTGTTTGGGATTCTCACAAGGCGGCCTGGTATGAGCGTTTGGAGGCCTTGAAGCAATATCGTGCCAAGTATGGCAATTGCATGGTCCCAACCAACTTTTCCGAAGACAAACCACTTGCAGTCTGGGTAAAGTGCCAACGACGACAGCTCAAGCTCTTTAGGTCTGGTCGCCAGTCTACCATGACCGAAGAGCGTTTTGAGGTGTTAGAAAAGTTGGGTTTTGAATGGAATCCAAGGAATTTGTAATGTGCAGCACCGACAATCTTTTTGTGGCAAAATGTTCATACAAGCTGGCCTTTTGAATAAAATGTGTTTGTGTAATACCCACAGTGAGAAAACGCTTATGATGTTGTTCATGCTAGTTTACAGTTTTCTATCATCGATTAACTTACATCGTGGTTGCGTTGGCGACATGGTCATCCCTGATAAATGATATAATAAGTTACGACTGTGATAGTCCCCATTGATTATTAGGTGATATATAGTGTCAATTGCGATAGTGGTGGTGGTAGTGGTGATGGGGTTGGGGAAATGAGTGGTAAAACCACGCCCCCTGCATTGGAGGGTTGTTTCACTTCAGTGTCAATCATTATTCGGGTGGTGGAAGTTTCCATCGAAAAATATAAATCAAGATATCATCATCTTCCAGGACTTGATCATAATCTAGACCAATCTTTGTAGCTTCGGTCAGGACATTTTGAATATGTACCGATACTTGACGTCGACGACAATAGGAAAACCAAAACTGTCCATGAGGTTTTTGCAACAAAGCCTGGACCGTTTCCATCAAGGGTTTGACATTGGCCAATACATAGATTGCATCCGCTGCCAACAATAGATCAAACTTTTGATTCTGATGTTGTTGTATAAAAGAATCTGTTGTAACACGGCCCCAAATCAATTGTTCGACAGTAATATGGGGAGATGGTAAGGAGGAGGACGCGGGTTCTTGTAGTAGGATATTCTTCTGTACATTTTGTCGTAAAAGACACAAGGCATTGGTATCACCATCGGTCAAGACAATACAATCGTCCGTATTATTATTGTTGTTGTTGTGTTCTGTCGCGGAAAGTAGGAGCATCAGCTTTTGAAGGAAAATACCTACGAGTCCGAGTCCAGAACCTAGTTCAAGTATTTGCAAATGGTCCTTGCCCCTTTGTTGCAGACAATTCGTTCTAAGTTGTTGTAGTCGGCTAGTACCCTCTTGGATGAGATATTCGCAAAGAAGTTCAGATGAGCGCCATAGAGTCAAACCGGTAGAAATATAAATAGTATCGGATTCTTCTTCATAACCTTGCAGGTCAATGTCAATAGTAGCATTGGCCGAGAAGGGAAAGGATCTAGAAAAGACTTGACTGGGATTTGGTTGAAATGATGGTATTGAATCGTGATTGCTGTCATTGTCCATATGATCGTGATTGTCGTCTTCGTCTTGTAGGTTATGATTGGCAGCCGTCCATCGAACCAATGCATCCGTCCATTGTGTTTCGCGTCCTTGGTGGATGGAAGGATTGGGAAGATCCATTCCCGTGGGCAGAGTATTGTCGACCACAGATGAGTCCATCATGAAGATTGCACCAAATCACCAAAGCGTAGCAATCGTTGTGGTGTTATTAGTACAACTGTGGGGTGATCTGGACGGTTCAGAAAGGCATTGCATCATCGTGATACCCAGGTAATTGGAGCTTGATTTTTGATTTTGGTGATGGGTGTGATGACGAACAATGAAATCATTGGATCACAACAGTCGACTCGGATTTGTCGATGATTGTAAATATATGTCATGTCGTCATGTCGTACTAGTAAAAAAATTCCCGATTCCTCATCAGTCCATTGCTTTTGGGGGGAAACTTTCAAGTGGAGAACTAATAACTGACTGTGAAAGAAAGAAGGACCCCAGTGTCTTTATTGACTAACATGTAAGCGTGTTGCAAATGCAATGACCGGTAGCCGTAGCTACCAGTTTTGTGACAAATACTGTACTTGTCGTAAGATAGAGAGGACAAAGAAGGACTACCATTTTCGACTGTCCATGTTCATGGCGAAAGCAGTTCATTTACTGTTTGTATGTTGCCTCTAGCCCTTCATGGAAACAATCCAAGATCTCATCGATGCCACACCTGCCTAAACCATTGTTGACAAATGAAGGCATGTGATTCCCAAGCCAACTGTGTTATGGTATTTTGTAATTGTCCTTGTAGTTGCGTTTATGTGTATAGATGTTACTAAATAATTCGTTCCATTTCCGTGGCATAACTCAAGGATTGAGCAATCCATTGCATCGACGGAATCTCGGTACTGACTCGAGATCCCGACGCGGGGGGTTGGAAACACAATGTGTCACCATTGACTATCCAATCATCACGATATTCTTGAATATAATCCAAAAGATCTTGTGGATTGGTAAATTTCATCATGGTCATGGCACTTGGTAATGACATTTCCTTGTAGGAAACTTCCATACAATCGGCAATACTGTCTCGGACCGTTTGCAATAGATTATCCACAAAAAATTGAAAGGACGCATCGGGTACTTGAGTCGTCAAGACTTGACCATACAAGCCTACCATCAATTGACGCTCCAATTCAATGGGAAAGGTAACCAGAGGACTTCTAGCTTCTGCGTCACTGAGCAATTCCAATTCGGCATGAAATTCCGAGAGTCGATTTTCTACCAACAAATGCATCAAGTTCAAACCCAAAATGTGACACTTGCGCGGAGTGGGAGCAGTACCCGATGCAGATGCGGCATCGTAATAGGGTTTGAGTTGGGCGACATTGCGACCAAAGGCATCCAAATCCCCATCCATCACGGTCAATAAAACTCCTAGTTCCAATGCTTGACAGGCCACGGCGGTTGCTTCGTGACTCGGTGGAAATTCCAACAAGGCAATTTTCAATTTGCTCAACGTTTCTTGTCCCCCCACAACATCGCCTTCGTTATACTGCGCTGTCAACTGCGATAAAAGTGGTCCTGCTATTGCTTGTATCGACATGGTGCGATAATATGTAGTACCAGGTATCTGTTGACAACAGAGGAAGAATGGATGGTAACTTGCGTAATTTGGTTGTCATCATTCATCATGGTCTACGAAACGAAGGGAAGGGTTTCGAAGCATTCTTCGACCACTGCGACTGAGCAGCATATATTACCAATAGGTACCTGGTGTACCTATAGCATTTGGAACCTCCCGTGGAATTCGTTTCTACTAAGAAACGGTACTACAATAATAAATTAGGTATTTATTTTCAGCAAAGTTCCTCTTCCCGTTGCCCATTTATGTGACGGTATTGTCATGTAGGAAGAAGAACGTGAATGACGGCACCAACACGATTCAAAACAGAAAATGAGATATGTCTAACCTACACCAGTGATTGCATGACAGTATGACAGTAGTAACTGTTTGTACTTGTATGCGCACCTGGTATAAACGGTGTCCCAGCTAGCAGCTAGGTACAACCATTATCTACTACAACCGGTAGTAACCTTGCTTTTTTGTCCATTGGAAATGTGTTGGTGTTGTTAACCGTGTGTCTAAAAACGTAGTATGGTTCTATCGTATACCACGATATTGCGCCAATCCAGAAAACAAAGGAATGGTCACTGGATCCTTTTCCGACATGGCCTTTTGTTGTCGAATCTGATCTTCCAAAGTTCGTCGAATGTGACAATGGGAAGTAAACTTGGCAAAGGTTCTCATATTCAGGTCCTTTTCATCATTGTCATTTCCGTTGATACTGTTGTGGTTGTTATTCAAGAGTTTTATAAAGGGTTCACACATTTCATCGGCAACAATACTTCGACCCGTAACCAAGGGTGCTTCTTCCCAATCTCGACGCAACGTTTCATTGTGGCCTTGCAAAAGAATAATGTCCCCGAAATACCCACACTCACACTCACCAAGATATCGGTAATGAATCGCATCGATGTCAAGGCTGCATTGATTTCATTTTCTCGTTTTGTCTCTAAAAATCCCCTGGGTGGTATTTGTTGTGGTATCGGCTGTCTTCTAACGGTCGATGAGGCAAGTTGTCGACCATTGCCCATGGCATTGTGAAATTGCCTGTTACCAGTGGGTGGGGGTCCCAAGCCAACATTATTAGTGCTGGCAGTGTGTGGTGGTTCTGGACGACGGCCCGGCCAATGTTGAGACGTCCATTGATTCCGCCAAGCTTGAAATCGAGGATTACCCGTGATTCGAAAGTTGACAAATAAAAACAAGGCTGCCCCAGCTCCCAGTTGGAATGGTGTTACATATTTCTCGAGTTGTTCACGTTCCCATTGATACGATTCTCGAATGGTAGCGTCGGTGGCATACCACGTTCCACTCAAATTCGTCAACACATTCGCAATACCCTTGATGGTCTCTTCCCAACATGCCCATGCAACTTGATAGGAGTGGTCTTGGCTGCTGTCCTTATTATTGTGAGTATCCTTCTGTGAAACCATTGCCAGCCTCTCCCAGTTTGTTGTGTCCAGTGTTAATCGGTAAGAACACAAGAACACGTCGCATTGTTTCCTGCGTGTCGCTTGCGATTTACTAGTACCTACTAACGTTAGTACTAACGTTAGTAGTTGATTACCCGTATTACTAACGTTAGTGAGTAATCATCATTTTATATGAGTGACTAATTGTAGGTATACGTGGTATAGTATCTGTTACTCAGTTGTACCACGTACGTCATTTCTCAAAGGCCACTCCATCATCATCAGATATGCCCGGTGTTATGGCCCTGCGTTCGAACCATCTGTTGACAGAAAGGCTTTGTAATTGAAACCTAGTTCGGTTTTCCTAGCTATAGTTACATTCGGAAACGTTCGACATTCTACCTAATGAATTGATTCCGAAGAATGGGTATAGCCGTTTTCATCCATCAATTCCATTGGTCTAGTGAATCCTGAATCTTGAATCCTGAACCGCGTACCCAATGACCAAGCTGCAGCGAAAAATGCTTTCAGTCAAGTTCTATTCCCGGTAGTAAAACTGCAAGGAAGACATGGAATTATCGCCAAGTTTTTCATCAGAGAGCGGCAGACAACTAAGTAACTCTCAGTGTAAAAAATGGAGCACCCTCTCTCGCGCGACATTGCTGCAGAGTCTACGATAGTAGTGGTGAGAAGGTGTACGGATGATAAATACTCGTGAGACGACAATCATCCCACAACCGCCCGGTAGGGTAGTCATCGTGAGAAAGCGGCAACAGAACGCCATCAAAGGAACAACATGGTCAAAACTGCGTCCTCGAAAGATAGAGCGCGTGCAAAGGATGGAGGAGACACCACGACAAAGTCACAACAACTAGCAAGTTCTGAAACGACGATTGTGCCAAATCCCCTGAAAGACGTTCTTCTTGGTAGAGGGCGACCAAACCAAAACTTTTGGGGCAATAGGCGAATGCTGCGTATCGTCTCACGACACAAGGTAGAATATGCCGCCCAGCCGCGTGACCAAAAACGTGTTTTTGTACAGACAGTTCTTGATGCATTGCTGAAGGGTGGCACAAGGTTTCTACGTAGAGTGGAACATGAAGGTGAGGAAGAAGGGTCGATGGATCATTGGGAAGAAGTTGACCGCGCCACAGCAGCTGCCAAGGTTTGGCACATCCTGCGGTCAAAGAAAGACCGATCAATGAAAAGCACTGACAAGCGAACAGCAGGTAGGGATCAAGAAGGAAATGAGGATGATGATGAACAATCACTCGTTTCTCTTAGTAGTCAAATGGACGAGCGCCATCATCTCGGCCATAATCTAGCTGTTTCACAAGATACGACTACCGGTAGTAACCCTGGTGCGAGTACCGGACTCGTTAACAACAACGTTTCTTCAACAGCAGCAGCACAAGAAAGGTCACAAGAGCGCGATCGTACTGACGAACATGTGCCGCCCACTGCGGAATCATTGACAAGGGACATAGCTTTTCACCTGAGTAAGGCAGTCGAAGCTACTAATGATTTATTGAGTGCACTGATAGGGACCCCTTTGCAGCACTTACCAACATCGTCTTTGCCGTTGGCAAGAACACATGCTGGCGCACCCAGAACAGAAAATAACCCCACTGATGGCTTGCAGGCACTCCAGCAACAGCATGGCCATTCTATTGTTGAAGAGGTAGTCGGGGCGATGAATCAGAACGCGATTCGTCCTGCAACAGGGTCTTCTCTTGGAGCAGCATCTTTGGTGCCTATCCTCCCCGTAAACAACCAAGCGCAGTCTACTCCTCAACCGGTTTCGTATTCAAGCTTGGCCGGTCTAGCGCTCCCTCCATCATTTGCACACTCACTGCCTTCGGGATTAAACAGCATCAACAATATCGAAGTAGGAGGACTCGTGAGGGAACCGGTGCGTGCGAGGACTAGGACATTTCCGGACGTTCACCAAATAGATCAGTTGGCAGCTCTATATCCTCGCTTCTTCTCTGGAGGGAATGCAGCGGCAAGTTTAGTTTCGTCATCCTCGAATCCTCATCATCATACTCCAGTAGTTCGAGCACCACCGCAGCCAACAACGACGATTGACGACATGGGGGGGCAACAGATTCTCTATCAAGCTCTCCTCCTGGCAAGTTTGGGCCAACAGGCCGCACAATATGATGACACTGACCAGATACCAGGAGGCTCTCCTCGATGATTCACAAATGGATCACTGTCACTTTTACCCGTTGTAACTAACATCCTGCTTCTGACTAGTTGCTTGTCGGAAGATCCCCTGGAGCCTGGTTTCTGTTCCAGCAGGCAGCGCGCAGTTCACACAATATATGGCCTCAGCTTAGATTTGGGCATCATGATCTCTAAACAATAATAGAACCTTTCTTAGCACCGATAGCTTCAAGTCAATCATGTTCAGTGCTTTGTGATAAGTACCTTGACAGTGATCACCACTCCTTGAGGGACTTCCGAAGTGTAGTAGGAGTAGAGTCAAGAGGTAATACTAAAACTGAACGACATCGGCCGACATTATATACTCGCTGTGTTACTCAGAGTCAAGCAGGGCGGCTTCGCCACAGATGAGCCCTAGTCCTCCATCATATTGGTGTTTTCGGCGTCCAGTTAGGCGGTTTCTTGGAGCGAGGAGAAAGAGCATTTTCGTTGCTGCAACAAATTTCCTCCCATACAATTGACTGGTTCATTACGATCAATATGTGGCTGTGAAGTGCTGCGATCGATCGACCCTTCATTGGTTTCCAAGCCATGATCATAATGGACTTGCTTGCATCACTCTACTATCATCGCAGGCGTGGTGTTCACAGAACCACTATTCGAAGTTTTTTGCGAGTGCACACGTGAGTTTAACTTCGATGTATACCTCAGTTTGCCTGGCTTACATACGTGTTCAATTGATCATGTGAATGATCGTTGCTTCACTCGTCGAACAACCAACGAAAAGTTGGCCAAAAAATTGCATGAGCGATAATCATAGGCAATAGTACTCCAGCAATTATGATTCTTCTGATGCCTCCTGCTTGGCAAGAGGAAAAATGCACGATCGATGTAGTTCCTGGTGTTGTTTTGTCACTCATAGGGCTTGGGAGGGTCAGGCGTGTATTGGAACTTGCTCTAAACAGGTGTAGCAGCAATGCATCATACATCATACGGTCTTCGGCCTTCCTCCTTTGTTGATGATAGTAAAGCTCGCAAAATGGCGATTGGGCAGTCATGTTAGTCAATATCAATCGACTGGCTCGACCAAACGACTTCACGGAACCTAGGTAGGTTTCTACTAACGTAAGTATGTTTTATTAGTATGTCGCTACGAGGTACCAGGTACTACGAATTTCACTACCAGACGCTTCCTCTGGATAAATAAGAGTAGTAACTGCATTTTGTTCCACTATAAACTGCAATTTTGTTTCTAGTTGCAGAGCTACTTCTTCCAAATGATCACATGATATTGCAACAACAACTCGTATGCTGTGATATGGGCAACAGGGGCTGTCCTGTTTCTCGTTCGTATATCAGAAACTCGATAACCTCGGCCGCGTAGGCATGAGGATTGGTCCAGTCCCAGTCGCTATACACACGTTCATCTTTTTCATCAATCACACATTCTTGATACTTTTTATCCTCGGCAAAGGTACCAATTTCACTTTGCGAGGCAGCATTCACATCCTTGGGAGGGACATAGGGTGGTCGTTTCTTGTCGGCAATGATCGACTCCCAATTCATATTTTTAAACCAGGGATGGGCCATGATTTCTTCACATCCATTGGTTCCCAAGCGGTCCTTTTCATTCTTCTCCAACAATCGACGACACAAATCGGCAGCCTCACGTTCAAACAACGATTCTGGAAATTCAGGATTCATTTCCAGTGTGGCATGGTCAATGGCTTTTTCCTAATAAAATAGAACAACAATAAAGAAATGTTTTTGTGAGAAACCAAGTGGCAAGAGCCAAGAATCAAAAATACGCATTGTTCGACAGGATGATGAAATACATACCTTGGTATCTTTTCCAGCTGCCAGTCCAAAATTGAGTGCTGCTTCTGATCGAAAGGGATTGGCACCGGAAATGAATTCGGCCAGACAACACCCAAAACTAAACCAATCGACGGTATGGCCATAGTTCATACGTTTTCCCCGCTTGTCTCGTCGTAACATTTCTGGTGCCCAGTACCCTCTGGTTCCAGCGGCACCATGGAGCGCTGGGGAAATTTTCGTGGCCAAACCCAAGTCGGTAATTTTGACTCTTCCATCTTCGGCGAGTAAACAATTTTCTGGTTTCAAGTCTCGATACACATAGCCCTGATCATGGAGGGCTTGTAGACCAAGCATGATCCGTGCCGCATAGTACTGACATTCTCGCTTGGGGAATCGTCCCTTTTGATGCAAATGATATCCAAGGTCTCCACCGGTCATCAGATCCAGAATCAAAAAGATATCATCCTTGGAATGGAAGGAGTACTTCAAGTTAACCACAAAGGGTGATTCTACCGATGACAATGCCTTGCGCTCATTTAGAATGAGTTGTTCTGACTTTTTGAGCTTGATTCGCTTCTTGTTCATGACTTTCATGGCGTAGAGTTTGCCAGAGGTTCCTTTTTTGCAGGCTGTGGATACAAAGAGATGATGATATTAATGAGAGAAGAATCACGTGGTGATGTGTTATGATACCATTGCCAATATGTGTGCTATCACACAGAGCAAGACACAACAAGCAAACAAGTAAGTAGTTCAATTCACTCACCAATTACCGATCCAAATCCACCACGACCCAACACTCTCATGGTAAAGAAATCATCGGGTACGACCCGTCGATCTTGAAACCATAAAAAGTTGCGTAGTCGTTTGAATTGTTCCGATTGTATAAATCCTTCCCAGTAGTCTTTTTGGAGAGATTCCACCACCAAGGCATCTAATTTGTCAAAGACGGAATTGGGAACCAAGGCATCGGTTTTGGCCCGATAGGAATTGGTCAATTCTCGTAAACTCGAGTATTTTTCCATTTGTTTCTTGAGAGCCAGTTCTCGGGAGGAATTGGAGGCTGGAGCCGAATTGGCCGATGCGACGGATATAGCATCATCTTGATAACTGGATATACTGGAGCGTCCCACTGGAGCCGAGACAACACTGGCACTGGCGGACGGTCTACCACCCGAACTTTGTTCTTTGGGTTCCTCGGCATTGAGGTCAAGGGTTGGTTTGATACTTGGACTGGATCGTCTTGGTGTTGCTGTCGCCAGATTCTTTTCTATTGATTTGAGCGAGGTAAAGACTTCTTCCACCACTTCTCCCTTTAAGCCAAGACAATTGTCAATTTTGGAGGAATCCCAACATATTTGAGATATCTGTTTTAATTCATCAGTTAATCGAGGAGGATCGGGTCGACAGAGATCATATTCATCAATTTGTGTCTTCTCTGGAAACACTTGCTCTCCCGTGACATCATCCACCGGTAATGGTCGGAGATAAACTTGAGCAATCTTCTTGGCTCGTTCCAAACGAATTTTACCTCTTAGTCTTCGCCATCGAAGGACTTCTTCTAGAAAGTTGATCCGAAGATAGTCATCACGTTCTTCTTTAAGATAGGAACTAAAGAGAAAGAGACCCATGGCCGAGGACAAATACCAGTCACAGGAGAAAGGTTCTACCTTGCCATGTTGTGATTTCCGCTTGATTCTGGTTTCCCATTCCGCAAGTTGTTCTTCGGTAGGAATATCCCAGCTTAATACCGGTCGAGGCCCTTCTTCTTGTGTGGCAATGGCATTTACATATTGGGCATCTTCAATCGCGTCTTGCAATTCCTCCATGATTGTGAATTCTTCTACAGTTTACAGCTGGCAGGAAAAGGCTCACTACCGACGGGATGAAATGGGGATGAAAGACGATACCAAAAAGTCACTTGACACCACACCACACCACAGTTGGCGATGACTCCCTGATTCTACCAACAGTCTCCTTCAAATGCGGTTCCGTTCTGTACTACTGGTAGATAATATCCCCTCTTGATACCAAGTCTCCACCAAAACTCCAAGAGTACACTCTCTTCCGCAAGGGTGCCCGTGACACTACCGGTACTTGGATTGATCCTTCAGATATTCGAGACAGTCGTTACAGTCGATACAGTCGTTACAGTACCGGTAGCTTCTTCCAAAGGGATGAAAGATAAACAAGGAAGATCGATCGATGTATCGAAAACAGTATTGACAGCGACTGTTGACACGCCCGAACCAACTCTCAACAACAACCACCACGATGCGGTAGTCCAATCTACCGGTAGCTTGACCTTGAAAGGTTATTGGGAAAGGTTGTATCGTAGATGGAAAGAGTGGGCCTACTACTATCAAGAGCGAGAGATAGGTGGATAAAGTACAACTCACTCACCCAAAAAAGCCAAGGGGGTTTGCCTACAACTTTTCTTCTACTGGGTGTTTACAGTAGTCACAGTCCAAGCGCCAAGCGTTGACTCTGTTGCGAGAAGCGGTCTTTTTGGCCGCAAGTGTGGCCGCTACGATGTCTCTCGCGCGACCGTTGAGTCCAAAGAGTCCTCGGCAACCTGCATCACGGTAGCTTTTGTACTTGCATCAGCGACGATACCAGGTACCTGGTAACAGTGCTGGTAGGGTGACTGCTAGAAGCGCCCTGGCCTTCTCCTGCTCCCTCAACCACCGAATAAAGCCCCCAGCCCACCTTAGGAACAGAATGCAACAAGTGCACTATTTCGACCCATATATATCATCGTTCGCATGGACGCACCTTAATTTTATCTTGTAGGCTGGTAATCGTGGATGGCTGGAGAGGCTTATTTCTGGAACGAGGGGTGAACAGTGTCTCACGCACGCATTTTGTCATAGTTCAATGTACAGCATGGTGCTCGCACTTAAATAAAGGAATCGAAATGATAAAAAATTCTTCTTCGATTCTTCTAATTGTGGTGAGTGTGTTAAAGGCTCGCGTCGTATGGGCTTAAATGATAAAATGGGGATGGTAGGAGTGACGACTGGGTTCCTACTTGGCCTTAAAAGAAACGAAGGCGGTTGGTGGGCCGATTTATCCTACCTGGAACCTGGTACATACTGGTAAGGTGGAATCTCATCACGACTGGCGGCCAGGCGGTCAATGACGTGGTGCCTGTCCGTCGTATGGCGGATGACTTGGACAACAAAAAATGACGAAACACGAAACGCATCCAAGATTTGATGAGTTCTTGGATTATATTACCGGTGCTGTCCATGTAGAAATATCTTCATTCATTGCATCGTCATTTATTGTTATATTTGTTCATTGTCCATTTGTCATTCATGATGCGAGTAGTAACTGTCCTGTTTTCGATAGCTTTATACCTTTCAATTGGAGAGACATGTGCTTGGGTGTCGGCAGGAACAACTTCCTCCTCCTCCTCATCTTCACGGTTGTCCAGCACGTCTCTCTATGGTGTTGGAACGGCCATTCGACGGGTTCGTGATAGTTTGCTTGATCGAGAACGATCCAGAGAAGATTTGAAAATTGGCATTGCTGGATTTTATGATCGATCCTCCAAATTGTGGGAAGATGTTTGGGGTGAGGTGAGTACAATAGGATATTCCCTTTATTGTATTACAAACCGGTAGGATTGTCTATGCACCAGCACTTCATCAACAAAATTCATAATTCTCACGTTTGGTCACTATTACACAACAACCACAACAACAACAACAACAACAACAACAACAATAATATAGCACATGCACCATGGATATTATGTCCCAGAAAATAGAACGGATCATCAACAAGCGCAAATTGATTTGATTGATGAGGTTTTGAAATGGGCTGGAGCCACCCAGGCCACATCGGCGGTCGATGTTGGTTGCGGGATTGGTGGAAGTAGTCGACATATTGCTCGAAAATTTAATTGTCAAGCGCAAGGGATTACCCTTAGTCCCTATCAAGCCAATCGAGGCAATGAATTGGCTCAAGAACAAGGTCTGGCCGACCAAACCAAGTTTCAAGTACGTATGTGCAACGAAAAAACTCTGGAGTGCAAAGGTGTTGCTTACATGATGCTCAGGAACCGTCCTCACTCTTTTTCTTTTGATTGTCTTTTTGGAATTACTACTACAATCGTGCGAGTAGGTCGCGGATGCCTTGAATATGCCGTTTGCCGACAACTCGTTTGATTTGGTGTGGAGTTTGGAATCGGGAGAACACATGCCGGACAAGCAACAATTTGTGAATGAGCTATTGCGGGTGGCGACACCGGGAGGACGCATTATCATTGTGACTTGGTGCCATAGGGATTTGGCCGATGGTGAAACTGGATTGACCAAAAAAGAAGAAAAGCTACTGGCCAAGATCAATCGAGCCTACTACCTCCCACGTTGGTGCAGTGTCCAAGATTATGTCAATCTTTTACAAGCCAAGGGTGTTACGGACGTTAAGCGAGAAGATTGGTCCTACATTATTGCTCCGTTTTGGAAGGCAGTCATCAAAAGTAGTTTGAATTTGAAAAGCGTGGTAGGATTATTCAAGAGTGGATTCTCCACAATACGCGGTGCCTATGCCATGTTGCTCATGTTGCAAGGATTCAACAAAGGACTAATCAAATTTGGACTAATCACATGTACCAAACCAACAAGCCCTACCAATGAATAAAAAAGCTGGAAATAACATAAAAGCATTAGAAATTTGAGCCCAACAACAGTAGCATCATCACAAATAGATTTCAACAATCTCACTACCAGTCGTAGGGGTCGTCTCACCAACGCTTGCGTTGTGACGTGTTCGGAATCCATGTACGAATAGTCAACAGAGACAAGTGTCAAAAACAAATCTGGGACTGCTTGCGGCTGTTGTGAAAGGAAACAAGATGAATCGATTGGTATATATTGGAACGTTGCTTTGTGCAAGTTGTCTACTGGTTAGTCATGCCTGGGTGATTCCGCAATCCACAAGTGCCGCAGTAGGGACGGGTCGAATGTTGCCACCCGTTTCGCAATTCCATCCCTTTTCCACTGTATCATCACTCCCAATGAGCAGCACGGAAAACAATAATAATGATGCAGAAAAACCGAAGAGTAATTTGCCATTTTGGTTGGATATTGGAACAAAGGGAGGAGCCGTCTTTTGGAGTCTGGTGTTGTTTATTGTCCCAATTATTGGATACAACATTGTTACTGGTGTGTTTGGATATGATGAAATTGAAGCAGGAAAATGGATTGGGGTAGGATTTACAGCCATTGCCATGTTGGCCTGGTCATCGACCTATCTCTTTCGTGTCGCCACCAAAGACATGACCTATGTAAGTGTTACAAGTGCCCATATCGCGTATGCTGAGCTGATGAGAGGTTGGTTATGATGGGGTCATTCACTAACTCTTTGTATCATCATCATCATCATCATCTCCTCATTTGCACAAATCATTACTACTAATTACTTACAGGCGAAACAATTGAAAGACTATGAAAATGCAGTCATTGCCAAACGATTGGAAGAATTGGATGATGACGAAATTCAAGCACTGGTAGAAGAGATTGAGCGGGATGAATTTTAGAACACCTTTCTTCCCCGGCCTCCCACCCCACCCGTTCCAATAAAAAAAGGCAAACGGTTTGTAACAACAACAATATCTGGCAGAACTCCTGTTCCTCCAAATTGGTAATACAAATGCTATCGTAGCTGGTATTGTTTTCTTTTTTTTTCCTACTAGAAAACCCAAATGTTTTTATTTTTATACGGTAAAGCCCAGACGGGAAGCCGTGGAGTTGTACACTCTCTCTATGACATTCATTCATCCATCCGTATCATGTCTCCTCTGATGGTTGGTGTTTGTCTGGTTGGTTGGTGGTGATCGTTGCGATCTACTATCGTTCTGGTAATGTTTAGACATTTGTGGTTAGGAAACATTGGTAAACGGTGGTACTCGAGCATGATATATGAGCTCCACATTCGATCATCATCATCTCATCATGACAGTGCTTTTGTCAGACTCGCCAGTGTGACCAGAACGATAAGGGGTACAACCATGGACGTTGTATGCCGACGTCGAAAAGAAGTGGCAGCACTACTGGTAGGTGATGACCCATCACCAGTAATGCTCGAAACCTCACTTGGACCACGCGTCTCATTCGAGACTTGTGGAGCAGCAGAGGTTGGTATCAGGGTTGGTGGTGTGGAAGTGGGCGTGGGAGCTAGAGTTGGTGTGGTGGAAGTAGTTGCGGCGGTAGGGGTGGACCCGGTGGAAGGTAACGAAGTTGGTGCCAACGTTGGTGTAGACGTGAGAAGCATGGCTGGTGGCGCCGTCAGTGAATATCGCGGGAGATTGATCCCTGGTGACATGGTCAGAGAAAACTTGGGCTCGTTGGATGGTTGATCGGTGGTCAATGATGGAGGCGCCACAGTGGGCGAATTCGTGGGAGCCGGCAATCGAGTTGAAAATTCCCAGGATGGTGATATCGTAGGGGGAGTTGTTGTCTGGGAGTTGCCACCGGATGAAGAAGAAGGGGTTGCTGTGGGAACGGTAGTTGGAAGAATACTTGCTGCCACCAAGTCCTGAAAGATGGCATCCACCACCAAACCTCCTAAACAATCACGGCCAGCAACTCGTGCCGGGGTGTTGCTGCAGTCTACTTCCAGACATCCATTCTCTATACCATCGATTCCTTGGTCGATAACACTACAGGAATTGCAATCGACCCCATCCACCACAATAGAGCACGACTTGAGTCCATCAACATCTCCCGTCTTGACCATATAGTGGTAACACACGGTGGACGTAATCGGCACCTCAAAGTCGTAGCAATATTCCGTCTTGTGATAATCATCAAATGTTTGTTTGACGGTCAGTGATCCACATAAATTCTCTTGAAAACAATGGCCAGGAGCATACACCAAACAAACAAAACTTCCTTGATGGGAGGTCGTGTCAAACGCCGAACAGTCACAAGACTGGTCGAGGGCAGCGAATCGAGAATCCGACTGGCAAAACTCTCCAGTGTCAACCGGTAGATCTGTCTGTTGTAGGTTGCGATATTGACAAAATCCTCCTTGACTCGATTCTGGATGAGCCACACAGATGGCATTCGCAGGGCATGATGACAAAATTCCTACGTCGGCTTCTTGTTGTGGCGGTTGGAGTTGTTCCAAGGAGCATTCCATGAGAGGATCATAATGTGGTATATTGTAGTTCCGGAGTAACCCACCACCAGAGGATAATGATCTCCTATTCCTTCTTCGAAATTGTCGTCTGTTGTCACTTTGCAATAATGGGATGTGACGCAAATTGGAGCGTTGATTCGTTTCCTTTTCTTTGAATTCTTCCAACGATTCTTTATTCGCAGCAACTTTCCTGTTAGCTGCTGTCGAGCTTAATATCAACATCAAGGCAGCACTTGTAAAACGCATTGTTCTCGAGTGAAGGCTGTTGCACAACGTTTTCGATCGAAGTCCTTTTTATTGTTATAACCACAACAATGATCTCTTTGTGTTTGGCGGCTGCTACAACCTGCTTGTGATGATCACTCCAACCCGACCTGTGACACTAAATCAAGAAAGAATCCCGAACGCCCGCATGGGATTACGGAACGCTTTGCCGACGATTTTGTACGATCTCTCGTACAGAAACTATTTTTTTAACACAGGGCACACATAAACAAATGTTGAACGGATCATTGCCTTTCTTTCAAACCTGCTCGTAGTGAACCGATATCCTTTCATGTGGTTGTCACTGTTTCATGTGGATGACGTTGCAGCAAAGACTGGAGTCTGATGGGTCCATTGATCGACAAGTTGAAGTACGTCCCGCCTCCTTCCACCTGGATGTAAAATCATAATGTGTCTGCTGTAAAGTAAGAAACTGTAAATCCTTGGCTTCTACGGTAGGGGTTCCTTGCTTGTAGATTGGTTTCCTTCCTTTTACCTACCTCTTGTATCATCATCAACATTTTCATTCATCATCCAACGTACAGAAGAATCTAGGATGAAGCTCCTTGTTGTTGCGACGCTACTTGTTGGTGCCAGTGCCTTTTCGGCTCCTGCTCGTTGGCAGCACTCGACCAAGTCGTCGTCATCGGCCTTGTCCATGCTCCCCCCAACCACCAAACCGGCCGTGTTTTATCCCTTTGAAGAGTCCGTGACTGCGCTCCATGCCAACAAGGAAGTGGACGATGGAAGTGCTGGAGTTCGACAATTGCTCGGAGTTCGTGGTGCCGCTCAAGAAACCAACATTTGGAAGATTCGATTGCAATTGACCAAGCCAGTTACATGGATCCCCCTATTGTGGGGAGTCATGTGTGGTGCGGCAGCCTCGGGAAATTATCACTGGATTTGGAATCCCTTTGATCCCAATGATAGAGATGTTTTGTTGGGTTTGGAAGATGCCGCCAAGGGATTCACCGCCATGATCTTGGCTGGACCCTTCCTAACGGGTTACACTCAAACCATTAACGATTGGTATGATCGTGAAATTGATGCGATTAATGAACCCAATCGTCCGATTCCTTCGGGAGCCATTTCCGAAGGAGAAGTCATTGCCCAAATTTGGGTCTTGTTGTTGGGTGGATTGGGTCTATCCTATCTATTGGATATTTGGTGTGGTCACGAGTTTCCCATTAACTTGGCCTTGGCAGTATTTGGATCATTCATTTCCTACATTTACTCGGCTCCACCACTCAAGTTGAAGCAGAATGGATGGGCTGGAAATTATGCTCTTGGTGCCTCTTACATCTCCTTGCCTTGGTGGTGTGGACAAGCCGTCTTTGGGGAATTGGACCGTCCCGTCTTTTGGATTCTGTAAGTACAGCCTCAGTGTGTGTGCAACTAACAAAGGGATACCATCTCGCAGGTACAATCACTGTCCAATGGAATCTAATGAAATTTGCCCGTTTTCCTTGTATGTATTTGTTCAGTCCCATTCTCTACTCGATTGCTGGACTTGGAATTGCCATTGTGAATGACTTTAAATCGATCGAGGGTGACCGTGCCATGGGTCTTCAATCCTTGCCCGTGGCCTTTGGTGTGGATGGTGCCAAGTACATTTGTGCCGCATCCGTGACCTTGACCCAATTGGGTGTCGCGGGCTACTTGTACAGTATTGGAGAGACCACCTATGCCTTGGGCTTGCTGGGATTAATTCTACCCCAAGTTTATTTCCAAGCCACCTTGCTCCTACCGGATCCAATCAACAATGATGTCAAGTATCAAGCATCCTCGCAACCCTTTTTGATTTTTGGTATTCTGGCAACATGTTTGTGCTTGGGACACCATGATTTCACGGTATAAGGTAAAAAGAAATCAAACCGACTAAAATGTTGCCTGAAGAGAAACGACTAGACACTTCAAACGATCTTGCAAGATAGTATTGTAGACGCATAATCACGAAAAATTGATACCAACCAACAGAGTGCCTGTATTCTAGCTTTCCAGTTAGTCATGTGATCATGTCGAAACTACCAATTACTTCCTAGACTACGGTAGCTAGGACCATTTACGTGATTTTGTCAGCGTTGACAGTATGAGACTTGAGAGAAAGTCCTGTCCACTACTCAAATCAGCATGCTTCCAGTTTATGCAAACTCTCCGAGTAGTGGTCTTGTTCCTTTGCAAAACACCCCATTGGCTCGGGTTGAATTTTTGTGGCAGTCAACCCTTTGGAAGAACTCTCATCATCATTAACAATGTATAACAGTTCCCTTATCGACCAATTGCAACAATTGCAGTTGTGCATGAGCTCGTTCCAATTTGGATTTCATCTTGTGTTCATGCCACTTGCGTCGTTCCTCATCACCATCAAAAGTATCTTGCCATTCCACATCTTTCAATCGGACCAACTTGGCTTGCGCTTGTGGAAAAAGTTGGTGATGCAAGGCAATCGCCGCACATTCTTCGACTCCAGCATTGGATCCCACATCGGAAATTGGTAAAAATCCCGTTAATACTAATTTGGATACATTCCAAACGGCCAGTGTATTCCAGGGTGTAGTTCGTCCATTCAATGGTACAACGATCGAATCATCATTGGCCAATGGTGGTTGGTGGTAGTCATGTCCACTGAGAGCCGCACCAGCCACCAAAACATATGAGTCATCCTTCTCTTGTTGTTGTTGCTGTTGCTCTTTCTCGGAACAACAATGTTGGACTAATGTTTGGATTGATTCTGCCGACGCGCAGACTTCGGCCGAAACAAATAGAATATACTCGGCGTGTAATTCGGCATGAGCATGTCCCAGCAGGGCATTTAACGCTGGAACAAATTTCCCCCAGGGTGTTACCGGTACAATGATGGTTGTTGGACCAGCACATTCTCGAACGGCTTGGACATAATCATAATTGGCAAGTTTGGGTGTGGCATCGACGGCAATGGCAGTATAGGGAGCCCCTACCGACTCGGCCATGTCTTGTAAATTACCAATCCATGATATAATCTGCTCTCTGGATGGTGCGGCGGAAGCATTACCCAAGTGTAGTCGTGTGGCAATGACCATGTGACTGCAAGCACCATTGGTCATATTCTATATATTCTATGCAGGACTTTACTACTACTACTACCACAATCCAAAGTGCAAGTCCTTTTACCTGCTTGTACCTAGGTAGTCGTCCAACTTGAACGCTTCATGGACCTCAACCTTCACATGTACTAACGTTAGTAACATGTTGCTAAGGGTAGACCAAGCTTGCTACTGTGACGTCACTGCAGTCGAGTTGGTTCCGGAAGGCACGTTGTTCTTTTTTGGTTTTTCTTCTTGTTCATCAACGGTAGAAACTCGGTGAAGCGAAATCTGGTGTTGGAAAGACGCTTCCACGACGCGTAAACGTGTTTTTTAATTGGGTCCTGTATTGCACTCTTAGGTAATGCAGATTTATTGGCGCTTTGTGGGACTAATTCGCATATATATCAGGGAAATAACTTCAATTTGCAGTGTTCTTTGGACTTCGCGGCAATTCCTTATCAGAAGGGATTCAACATTGATTCATTTCAAGTTGTAGCAATGGCCGCGGACAAAATACACAAGGGTTCGTTTTTGTGCCCTCGTCGCACATACACATGACCACACAGGGTCGTCGCGAAATCTGACTGGATAGCACTGGTTCCCTCGCCTCTATCTAGGGGTGCGTTAGGAGTACCTCGAACCAGGTACAGTGGTGTACAGATAGCGGCCACTGATTTGCTATATGATAATGACAAGGTACATCTAAAACAACGAAGAAGTGCTTCATCAACGGGTAGTAGTGTCTCATCCTTGTGTCAGGTTATCCTCATCACAGGTGCCTTTAAGCTATCTCACAAGCACATCGTTAACCATGGAAACGTCTGGAGGTACCCCCAACATTCCCTTTCCCATCAAGTTGAGGGCCATGTTGGATGAAACGGAAGCCAGGGGTTTATCATATATTGTCAGTTGGGAGATGGAAGGAACTGCCTTTCGAGTGCATGATCCTGAAGAATTTGTGAAACAAATCATGGGAAAGTGGTTTAATCAAACCAAGTACAAGAGTTTTCAACGCGTAAGTATATCGCTTCGGGTTGGAATTCGCGTTGTTCAATGATCCAGTGCTATTCCATTTCAACAATAAACACTCAAATACAATTCTCTTTTGGCATTCCTCCCCTCTCATCTTTCCTCTCTGATTATTTTATGTACCGTTAGCAATTGAATCTATATGGTTTTAACCGAGTGTCTCGCGGTCCTCAAAAGGGATGTTATGTTCATGAAAAATTTCAACGCAATGCACCGGAATGGACCGAAAGTATTTGTCGCAAAAAAGTTTCCGATGAAGATTTTACAGAGGCGGAATTGATTGCTCCATCGTGGTTGCCGGATGCCACCCGTAGCGTCTTGGAGCCAACTCCTATTGGCGATAACAGTCAGCTACCCAAGAAGGGCATGATGTATCCCAAGATGGATGCGTTTGAAGCGTATTTTCAAACACAAGTAGTCCCCAAGGACGTTTCTTCTTCTCCTTCTCCTAAAAAAGAAGCCACAACTTCGATTAAGAATCATGCTGCGCAAGATTCTTCCAAAATTCATTGTACTGGCAATGCCTTGCAACGATTTTTGGACAAGGTTCTAGAAACCGATGGTAGTGGTAACAACAAACCTCATGCCATCGCTCAAGACTATGAGACGGATACCAAGGACGACACTACCAACAACTTTCACCACCACAAACGTTCTTCGCGCTGTGCCGTGTTTCCAAACAAGCTTCATGATATGCTAGAGTATTGTGAAAAGAAATGTCTCCATCGAATATGTTCTTGGGAAATGGATGGTCGAGCCTTTCGGATCCGATCGATTGATTTGTTTACCGAACAAGTCATGCCCAAGTTTTTCAAGCTTACCAAGTTTGAAAGCTTGCAACGACAATTGAATCTCTATAGCTTTACTCGAATCTCTCGAGGTCCCATGAAAGGTTGCTACTACCATCCGCTCTTTGTGCGTGGTGGACGCAATCTATCCAAAGATATGCAACGGCGTAAACCAGACGACAGTGGCATGTCGTCGTCCATTGCATTACCTGACGCTTGCAAGTCCTTGTCCAAGAAACGACGAATTAGTATTTCGGAAAGTGAGAGCAACAACAGCAACAACAACCAAGAAAGAGTGCCATTATCGACGGGTGCCAGTACATTGCCGTTTGTACCGACTGGTACTTGTGGCACCAATGCAATTTTCGATACCTCGGAAGATGATGATGCATTGGACCTGATGGCTCGAGACTGCTTTGGCGCGCCGTCCAATTCCGGTGTATCGATGTTGCAATTGGGGTCTACATTGAATCTCCATTTATTATCCAACGCAATGGCCATGGGAATGACTACCGGTAGTACTGCTGGTGTTTCTCGAATACCGGTAGCAACTGTATCCCCACCGGGAATGGTACTGTCCGCTGGATGGGATCATTCAATCTTTACTGGAAATCATCACAACGCCATGAATCGTGGTGATACGGCATTCAGCCTATAAGTAATGGATGATGTTGGCAAGTCCCTTGTATCGTACTTCGTTACAGTTGGTCCTATACGGTATACGATATTATAATAGACGAATAATAAGAGACTAGAATTTTGTCAAGTATTAGACACAGCGTACTTTGGTCTGTCTAGACTTTTCATGAGCCAAGCAATTAAGCTTAGAGTTATAGCTTATCAACGTGTTGGGGGTGAGAACATAATTCACAGTCAAATCCTCAACTGTCTCGGGTCTTGCTTTTTAACGAGTGTTGAAAGACATAGGTGGTACTAATGCCAGTGGCCAGCAATCCCAAGACTAACAAGAGAATATCCGTCCAGGATTGTTTGCCTTGTTGTTTCAGAATCAATAAATGAAGAAAGGGTGGAATACAAAAACTGACAAAGGCGACACAAAAACATCCCACCAAGGTCAAGACACTGACAAATTCTGGAATTCCCACACTAATGGCCACGGTGAGGATACAAATTCCGACTCGAACCATCATTTGTCGTTTTCGATGAGTGTGGTAATGGGGCGAAGTATCGTCATTGTTATTGTCGTTGGTATTGTTGTTGATAGTAGTAGTATCATCATTATCGTCATGGGATAATAACTTTCCTTCTAGAATCTCTCCACAGGGGACAATCAAGAGTGGTGATGTCGCCAAAATGACCAAGACCATGGCCCATCGAGTCAGAATGGGAATCCATCCGTCGCGGGGTAGTTCGGACAAGACATCGGCTTGAATATTTGGATACAAATACAAGAATCCCAATCCAATGAGCATATACATCAATGCGACCAAGAGTAGGGCTGCCAAGGTAGCTTGGGGGAGTTTGGCAGGTTCGGCCATGGATTCTCTAAAGTTAAAGGTTAGAGGTACAATCCCAAAGCCAAAGACACAACAGCCGAACCATTGACTAGCACCAGCCAATCCGTTGGTAGGGAACCAATGCCAGGAGGAGGACGACGAGGCGACAGCCGCAGAAGTAGCAGTAGAGTCGTGTGACATGGTTGCCGCGTGGATCCCATACAAGGCCACCACCAACAAGGTTGCTGCTAGGACCAAGAGACCTGCCGCCGATGTTTTGGACAAGTATCCCATATCGGGTACTAGGGAGAGGGGTGCCAAGAGGCAGGCAAGGATCATCGCATCCAAGGTATCCGAATGGGTAGTCATGGGTGTTCCCTGCAAAAAGACGCGAATGGCATCGTTGTAGGCGACAATGATTCCTAGTAGCAAAATGACCGTGAGGGCATCCAAGACAAAGAGTCCGGTGGATCCTCCCAAGGCATACCAGGCGACTTTGCCCAAGGTGGCCGTTCCTCGTGGTGGTGGTGGGAGGGTGCAAGTCTTGGAAAGGAGTAATTCCCCAACAGGCCGCGAGTCGCTGGGATGCAAATACATTCCAAAGGGCAATAATTAGCAGACCAAAGACATGTAACAAAATACCTCCTTGCTTGGCAGCAAAGGGCAAGGCAAGACAACCCGATCCCATGCAAGTCTTGGCAAGATTGGTCATGGTTTCCATGACGGTCGCTCCGGAAGGAGTATGAAACTGCTGTTCTTGGGGCAGCAATTCCTGAGGAGAATAGGAGGGTCCTTCTTCAATGGAAGCGTGTGTTAACAATGGAGATCGTTCTTGCGGATAGTGTAATTGATGATGTGATTGCTGTGAGTGATCTGATTGTGAATGTGCTTGGACATGACGATGGACTGGGGCCGGCTTGTTCAGCATTTGCGATTCATCATGTTGCATGGTTGATAAGGTATATGACTTTGCCGTTCTGTCTCGTTCTGTTGCAAAATATCGTTGTTTACTGTTCGTTTCACGGTAAGTTGACTTGATTGGTTTGGATTTCG
This sequence comes from Nitzschia palea, assembly GCA_019593585.1. NCBI lineage: Eukaryota > Bacillariophyta > Bacillariophyceae > Bacillariales > Bacillariaceae > Nitzschia > Nitzschia palea. Next base: position 8,988 of record SWEM01000132.1, on the reverse strand, counting down.
TGATGGATGTGCAGGATGTGCACAATGGAAATCGTCAAGGCTTTATATATATTTATCGAATGGACGGAGACAGAGTAGCAAGGTCTCAGAAAACAAAGGATTGACACTTGTGCTGTAATGTGAAGACGTTTCCAGAGGTGAGATGCGTGAGGATGTTGACTGGGGTACGGTCCTTTTATGCTATCAACTTGATAAGAGTGACAATACGGCAATTTTTGATTGCCTTTTGAGAATAGAACCAGCGTCGTCATTCTTGCCATGTTTCGTTGGAATCGAGTGGCACCAGGTGTCACCCGAGACCCGAGCGACCACTTTTACAAACACGACGACGGACGGACCATAGGATCGCCTGGACTTATGTCCACCGTATCTTGCGCCATTCTCCCGCCAAGTTTTTCCTTCGTTCATCATCGAGATTCAAGTACCATGTACCACAAACTACAACTGGAACCATCGAGCCGCATTCGTATTTCACCACATCATGGCACCCAACAAAACGTCAGGAAAGCGAGACAAGGGGAAATCGATCAGTTCTTTCCAAGGCTTGCCAGAGACAACAAGGATGGTGATGGAGGTGAACATGATGATAGCATCGCAGACAATGACAGTGACAATGATGATGACGATGATCAATGGAACATTTCTCTTTCAGAGTTAGTTGATCGGAAACGACCACGACTCAGTACCAAGCCTGGACAAGCTACTACTAGTGCAAAGACTGGCGGTACTGGGACTGGATTGGTGCCAGTCTCATCAAAACTAGGCGCACAAAATATTAACGTCAGAACAAAGCAAAACATAGCGAATCATAGCACTGCCACCAGCGGTATGATTGATACCTCCACTTTTACAGCCACCACCACCACCACCAACAACAACAATAACAACAATGGGAACAGCATTGACCTTGACAACAAGGTCAGCAACACGAACGGTAACATCGACAACTTGCCTCCTACGTTGAACCAAGCAGAAAATGAAAGCAGCAATAATCAAATTCCAGATGATACAAGTAATGGCAATTCAACGTCACAGGCAGTGCCTCCTACCAGCAACCTAATTCGTCCTGCCAATGTTCCTTCGCTTCGTCGCTCCTTGGGTCACGCGGTTGCCGACTTTGTTCCCCCTGATGATACAATCCACAACAAACCGAATTGGCTTGATCGTCTCTTTCAGCGATCACTCCAAGGACATTGTCTCAACGCCAATTCCATTCCAAAATCTTGCCATAACTGGATCAAGTCACCACCGTCACGAGTAACCTTGACATCTCCTTGCACAAAAATTGAATGCCTGGCTTGGGATTCCCTGGGTGCCCTTCTGTGTGTGGCTGGTCCTCGTACCATTTTTATCTATGATTGGGACATGGTACGAGCGGCAGACATGGCCAGCAAGGCGGATCGCCAGCGTCAAACCAAGGCATGTTATCAAATTCCACCCTTGTTGCAATTTTCAGTCCCTCATCCTATCAGTATCGTACAATGGAATCCCTACCATCCCGACCAACTCGCCGTTGGATTCAAACTACAAGGAACACTTCATCTCTACCAACTCGACTCCGTCCTGGAATGGCGAGAGAAACACCCATCTTCACAATATCCACCCCGATCTTGTTATCAACCGTTACAAGCAACAACAACAGAATCACAAAAACGAACAGTCAACTCGATCCTCTTTTTACCAAATTCCATCGTGGTTAGTATGGGATCTATCATTGATTGTTGGAATTTGCAATATAAACTCCAATGGCGATACCAACCACCCTCCAATGGTACTTGTCTAGCCAAAATGACGGACAATTGGATCTTGGTTGCAACGGTCCGTGGACAATTTCTCCTCGTCGACACTTCCAACAAGGAGCGCGCGGCACTCTCCTTGCAATTCAGGCCCATTGTCATTCACGAGTGGGACACTTTGACGGTACAACCAGTGGTCGATTGTCAAATCATTCCGTTACTTGACAAGAATTATTTTCAATTAATGTGGATTACCCAAGAGGGATTTGTCTATCAAACAACAATCATCATCCATCCTGCACACCAGTCCCAGTTATCTCAGACTCAACCTTCCGGTAATTCAACCAGTACATCTACCACTCCAAAAACAACAACAACAACAAAGTCCCTTGCTCCTCGAGGACCATCTCCAGTAGTTGGAAAGGAACTCGTCACGAAGAAAATGTCGTCCGGTTCGCTGACTACGCCTACGGCGCCCACAAAAACCAAACTACCGACAGCGACCTATGCTCCCAAATTAACTATTTACTGTCCACCCAAAGCTTCCATTTATAGTGCCAACAAGGAATACATTACCGACGGCCACTACAGTATTCCTCCGGAACCTATCATTTCTCATCATACCAATTCGGCTTGGATTTGGCCACAAGTTCCCAAAATGTCCAGATATCTCAGCCATCATGACAAGTTTGTCGTTGATCGAATGACGATTGTTCGAGATCCGGACCGAGCACTCATCTGGTATAGTCAAGGCAAATCGGTATCCATTCCTGCTTCCCAACCACCCCAAGTGATGGCACTTCATCCAGATTCAGAATGGATCGTCATGGGAGTAGGAACAGAACTCGTCTTGTTGGCCAATCGCTGCTCCACCAGAAAGTCGTCAATTCCATTTCCAGTCGAGCAACAACAACCAAGAGATGATGCATTGATGGACAGTGGTGAACAACTATTGGTAACATAGTTCAAAAAGCTCAAAAATTTATCGTTAGCTATAGATTCGCTAGTGAGTTGGTCTGCATATTCATCTTGGCTCGAGATACTTGAAGTACCGTGCAATTTGTTTTTCTTACTTGTCGTAGTCAGGGATATTACCGTTAGAATAGCGTCAATCGCCGGGTGCCTTGTACCAGCTACGAGCAACGATCATTTCGTTAAAAGTGCAACAAGATTGCCCCTAGGGTTGCTAGATAAACGCTAGCCGATGACTTGCATAGTACATCGTGTCATATAGAATTACTTGGATCCGGCAGAAAGCCTGCTGGCAGCGACAAAATCAACGAGTGTCCGATTTTTCATAAAGCGTTCTTTCGTCGGATACATTTTTCAAAAGAGACATTCTTGAGCCGACAAAAGAAGATTCGTCTTTTCATCGTAACGGACAGGAGAGTCTCATTGACTTATCTTCGACAATTCTGGCCAAGCGCTCGTCTAGCGGTGCAGGGACGATGGACAAAAATCGAATCTGGCACAAAATGTGAGTCGCGTAAAACGATTGTGGGCCTGCTGGCCCAAAATGTCAGCCAGTCTTTCTAACGGGCGACATAATATTTGGAATGACTCTCACATATAGGCCTCTTCGTTGCGGGGACGCTCCACACACGTATAAACGGGTCGACTACTATGCGAGGGACTCGCGAGATAGCCGTGGAAAGAATTCGACCAACGGAACGATGGCCTAACTACGAAAATGGTCTCGCCGGACGTCACTTTTTTGGACAGTCACATAGCGGACCAACGGGTAGGAACGGCTCCCAAATTTTTCTGTGAAAAAGGAAAGAGAAACCTCTACCGGATACATTACTTTTGATCGAGACTGTTGCCCATTATCAAGAGAGTTTGGTGCTCTCTCCTCCCCCCAGCCACAATCGTTCTCATTTTAGGCATGAAATCATCGCTTGCATCGGTAACGGCAACATCTTTCAAAACCAACCGAAAGCAATTGCAAGAACAACATCACAACTCTACTTCTTCATCCATGGCCCCCTCTGACCACCCGAAACCTCTATCGCAGTCGACATCGATGATGCATGATCCTCTAGGAGCTCTTGCCTCGGCGGCCATGGCAGCTGAAGCCTCCGATTCGTCTCGCAGCAGCACTGAACATGAACCGGCCACCAGCACTGCCGCGAAGGCCAAAGGGAAGCAGGAAGAACTTCAAAGTTCACCAGTTGCAGTGTCCACCAAAATGACAAATCATGGCAGTTCACCGAATGGCACGGCAGTGGTACCGCCAACCATTTCCTTTCACAGACCCCAGTCTCCGCCTTCGACTATAGTCCATCCTGCATATGCATACCCAAGGGGAGCTCACTACCCACCGCCACCTCCGCATGCATACTATCCCTACCCTCCACCGAGAGGGGAATATGTTTGGGCTGCTTATCCTCGTGATCGACCCCCTCCACCATTCGCATACTGGAAACACAGCAGTCCTCACAGTCCACACAGTCCTCCTCCGCGAACAGGAGCACCATATCCCCATGTCAGTCCACCTCCTGCAGGATATCCGGTGTATCGCATGGCTCCACCACCTCCACCCTACGGGTACCGTGGTCCTGGTAGCCCCACAAGATCAGAAGAATCAGCCAAATCTCCGGAATCAGTGGCAGAACAAACTCCTTCTTCGAATCATTCGACGCCCACTTTGGTACGAACTTCACCTTCTGGTAAGAATAATTTGTTGGATCAGCCAGAATTGGTGGAAGATACAACAGTGAAGGACGACGATGCCTTTTTGGATAGTCGAGCGATTTTCAAACGACGGGCATCCATGGGCAAGTGGACCGAAGAAGAAGACGAGTTATTGCGACAGGCAGTATCAGACTTTGGAGGCAAGAGCTGGAAGAAGATTGCCTCTCGACTACCTGGTCGAACGGATGTTCAGTGTCTTCATCGATGGCAAAAGGTTCTCAAGCCAGGTCTTATCAAAGGCCCATGGACTCCAGAAGAAGATGCCAAGGTCGTTCGCTTAGTCAAGCTTCATGGGAATAAGAAGTGGAGCTTTATTGCTCGTCAACTAACAGGTCGTTTGGGTAAGCAATGCCGAGAACGTTGGTATAACCATTTGAACCCTGACATCAATAAGAGCGAATGGACCGAAGAGGAAGACCAACAACTAGTAGACGCTCATTCCGAGTTGGGCAATCGATGGGCTGAAATCGCCAAACGTCTTCCAGGAAGAACGGATAATGCCATCAAGAACCGTTGGAACTCGACCTTGAAGCGAATGATCTCCAAGGATGGAAAACTCATTGTGAGTGGCACTGCTTCTAGTGGTGCTGCTACCATTGGCCAAAAGCGCAAGCGCAAGGATGATGGTCATAATGAAAATAACAATAACCACAATATCAAGAAACATGACGACGACGACGATGATGATGATAACAATGACGAGGATGCCACTGCAAACACACCCCCTCGCCGCGGATCGATATCTTCCAATTCGAATGCCTCGTCGACGTCACCGTCGTCTTCTACAGCATCGACCTCTCCCATTAAGCGATCCAAGAGTGAGGATAGTGCTGCGGAAGCTCTGAGTAATCTGGCATCTCCCAAGTCTGGCAAGAAAGTAACTATCAATGTATCGCCGACATCTATGGAAGCCCCTCCGTTTCATTCGACGTCTTCCAGAAGTGATGCGGAATTTGCTACTAGGATTCAACCGACAAACATCACCAACCATGTCATCTGTGTCGACGTAGTAGCAAAGTAAGAAAGAAGATGACTCCATCTGTTTCTTTTTGTTGGGTCTCAAACATTTGGTAGTTGGATTTTTGGAAGCAGAAAGGTTGGGATTTTCAGTAATGGTATCCACGAGAATCAGCATAGACTAATACACGAAATCTCATTACTATTTACAAAACTAGCTTTACAACCGGCAATACCTCGTTTATGGATTTATGGACAAATCCTTCAAAAAATTGTTACTGGGTAGGCGATCTCACTTCATCAAATCCTACGGGAGCCAGACAGGCCACAATCCAGGGTGCCGATATCTTTTATCATCTCATACCAGGCATACTCTCTGCATCACGTACCTGGTACAAGTACCTACTGTGTACGTAACGATACCTATGATGTCACTTTTTCCGTTGCTAGAAAAGTCTCTCTGCTGTGATCACCTCATACGAATCTCCAATTGACTGCGTACTTGTAACTTGTGCATGTCCGTTGACTGTGATCCTTTGTCTCTACCTCGAGGAACATTTGGCAAATTGACTGTGAACGATTCTTGTGCTTTCTATTTGTTGACTGTGAGAGATTGTTTGTATTGAAGACACACTGCAAGACGACCGTTGGTTTATCCACCACCTTTCCAGAACTTTTCAAATACCGTACTTCCATTACAGCACGATACAGTACAAGGACAGTACTTGTACCCTTGTGTCGACCGTAGTAATCTACCACTTTCCCTTGCTGTGCAGTGACACAAAGAATACAGTGTGACACGCAAGGTCCCAGTATTCACCATGTCCGACACACCCGATGAGCTGCCCTTACCAAAGGGTTGGATTCGGACCTATTCGAATAGTCAGAAACGCTACTACTATTCTCACAAGGACACCAAACATACACAATGGCACTTTCCAACGGCTTCGGAAGCAGCCGATCCATGGATGGCCAAACGAAGATCAGAAGAAAATCAAGCCAAGGAAAAGAAAAGACCACCTACAACAACAGCAGCAGCGGCAGCTCCTTCCTCTTCCCAACCAAGCAGCAGTACCAAGCGTCCTCGTGTCGAAAAGACTGTCAAGTCTACCGATGATGTGGATGCCCTGTTGGCATTAGCGGATACTACCAATGTAGCCATTATTGTCCCCTACCGAGATTTGCATGTGGAACAAAAACGTGCCGCACATTTGAAACAATTCATCCCACACATGATCCAATTCTTGTCCAAATTGCAGCAAGCCAAAAAACTTTCGGACTTTCATATTTACATCGTCGAACAATCGGATGATGGGCGTAAATTCAACCGTGGAAAACTTTTGAACATTGGTTTTGATTTAGCCAAAAAGGCCAAGAGCAAACATGATGTCTTTATCTTTCATGATGTGGATCTATTGCCGCAAGATGATTTGGCGGATGCCTATGCAACATTTCCCAAAACTCCCTACCATATTGCTCGGGTTTGGGATCGATACTCCAACAATCCCAAATACTTTGGAGGAGTCGTATCTTTTTCTTCCAGTGATTTCAAACGTATCAATGGATATCCCAACACCTTTTGGGGTTGGGGTGGAGAAGATGATGAATTACAATTGCGTTGTCAAGCCATTGGTCTCAAGTGGGACTGGCCACGCAAAAAAGGTACCTTGGTCGACTTGGAGGCCATGACCTTGGAGGATAAATTGAACTTTTTGAGACAGCACAAAGAGTGGAAGTGTATGGTCAAATGGGAAGCCTTGGAAGAGCATGAAAAAACTTGGCGACAAAATGGCTTGGCTGATTTGCAGTACAAAGTACTCGGTAATACCCCGCTCGACGGGAAACCTGCTGGGCAATCCAAGGCGACCAAAGTCACTGTCGATATCAAACTCAATGGCAACCATTGGGCCAATGAAAAATGTGGAGTCGACTTTATGGGAGACTGGAACAAGAAATAGCAGCAAAAAAAGAGAAAGTGAACTGGTGTCGTAGCAATGGACAGGGCAATTTGGCCCGTAAGATCTTGCTCCACACAGTTGACCACGGTAGAGAAAAGTATACTCTCAAGTGCAATGGTTTTCCCAATGGATGGTTTGGCTCATGACTGTATGACTCATCTAGGACCTATAGCTAGGAAATATCAATATATTTCATCTAGAATTCTAACGTATTTCACACGGGCGAAATATAGATTCTTATCTCAATGGTTTCGTTCGTGAATGCTCGCTTGCCAGCAAAGCGACCTTCTGCAATTTCTTGAAAGATGGAATGCGTTAACTTGTCACCTTCAAGTCCAAGAACGTGGGTAGCATCAAGTAGTGAGAGGATCTTCTTGGTAGTCTTCCTCTACTACTGTGCCCTTGGACTGTCGACCTTGCCCAAGGTCATCATCAACTGAAGTTGGGTTCTCCTGTTGTGTCGGTTCCCGCTTCGGGGCAGTATGTGTTTCCAAATCCGTAGTTTTATTCTCTTTTTCGTCGTCTTCCTCCTCTTCCTCTTCTCCTTCCTCTATAGATTCGGTGTGAGTCTCAACAAGATCAATGCCTTTGCTGTAGGTATCTCCTTCTGTTTCTCGTAAGAGATTTTCACTGCTTTCTCCCATCTTTAAAAGACACTTTCCCAACAGACGTAGAGCCTGCTTTTGTTGCTTGTGGAACCGTTCTTTCACGGAGTACGAATCCTTCTCATCCCCTTGCCCGTCTTCGTCAGAAGACGAGGAACTTTGAATCAGAAGTTTCTGAACTACCAAGGCAATTGTTTCGGCAAAGACATCTTGCAAATCCGGCTGACTCAAAATCTTGGTAGTCACCGTGGCAATGAAATGAGCCGTGGCCCCCATGACAAAATTTGATACATCCCCGATCCAATCCATTTTGTGTGCTCGTTTGTGGTCAGTAGTTTGTTGTTCTTGTTGTTGTTGTTGCCTACTTTACTTTCTTCTTGATTTATTAGAGGGTCATGCCAATCGCCACGGTTCTCTTTGTGGATTGTCACTCAAGTGTGACAATATAATTGAAAGTTCTTGTATGAGAAAGCATTCGTTTTCGGGGGTGCATCATAGAAAATTAACGGTTTTCTTGTACGTTGGCAAAGTTGAAACCACGAACCAGGTACCATGGTACACGATCCTGAGTAATAGGTACTACCGTAATATACGAAAGGAAACGATTGGCCATCATGGAGAGCGTCATTTCTCATTTCAGTTGTCCAAGAAGTACAGAAGAAACTACTCTGAAATGCGCGCAATAACAATCATGCATCCAGGTAGATAGCATTTATAAAGTAGCGTGAGAATATATAGTTACACTGGTGGGAGGATCTCCTACAATCACAATATTTTTAGTGGCACAGAACATGGACCTCCCAGACACTCTCTTTCACGATGAGAAGATTCAACGAGAGAGTGTGGACATGTAAACATTTTTTGTTTCAACAAATACATCTTGTCCCTACCCACTTCAACCTAAAAACTTGATAACATTGGCCGGTGCCTTGTGCTTTTGGGCCAGTTGCAAGGGAGTTTCGCCTCGATGAGTCTCTTCTCCCACCATGTCGGGACTTGCCTTGACTAGCATTTGGATAGTTGACAAGGGAGCACCAG
>SWEM01000131.1:0-66075 GCA_019593585.1 Nitzschia palea | reverse complement strand
TCCTTTAAAAAATTTAAAGAACATCAGCTTCGGAATGAATTTCCGAGATGACATATTACAGAATTGTCAACTTCAAATCAAGGCCTTTTCCGAATGTTTCCAAGGCCGAAGGTCTCATGGTTGTCTTTCGGTGTAAAGAATTCCATAATGAAGTCAATGATTGTATGGCCCATTATGGATCCAACGATCGATGGGAACAATTCAAACAGAAAACTCATCTTACTTGGAAAAACCAGAAATTAAAATGTGAAACGAAACAAAGAAATAAACAATCTACCTACGAAAAAGTATACCATTCATTTCGGCAAGAATGAAGGGACGGATCGATTCCATTGGTGTCAACTTCTCCGACCAAGTCAAAAAGTAGAACTAATAGTAGAGTGGCGTTCACATGAGTTAGAACTTTACTACAGGTTGTATTAGGCACTGAAAGCGAGTCCAGATACATCGGGAACATTAGTAGTGAGTCACACGTACGTTTCACTTGGATACAATAACGAAAGTTGACGATTTGATTGAAAGTGAAAGCATTTTAGAATTGCAAAAACCTCGTCATTATATTTACTACCATTTTGAAAAGTAGAAATAGTGTTGCCATGACTATTTATCCAAGTTACAGCGATCGAACGAGTTAAAATGTGGTCGGATGAATCCTCTGCTCCGGCGGCGGCCAGTAGCTCGCTCGCCTTGTCTGTGACAGAAATTTATGGTTGACAATGGGCGGCTATGAACGAGCAAACTGGCAAGCTACGACGATATCACCCAGCTACTAACGTTATTCATCAACCAATTTTACCAATCGAATAGAGAAAAACCATGTTCTCGGTTGCCCGATTCTCCTTGACCAATCCTGGCCCACTGGTGCAAAAAATGGTTGCCACGACGTGCGGGAGTGACACAGCAGTATTGACACGATGGAAACATTCTTCAACGCAAATTAAACGACTTTTCAAACGCAATCCTGCTCGATATCGGGTGGCAAAACGGGAAGGATGGTTACCCGAACCAGAACCCTTACCACCTCCCAAGTACAGTGCCGTGTGGGAACCAGTCATTTTGCCGAATGGTTGGTCGGCCCCTCCTGGTCCGTCGGTAGCGGTACCGAACTATCCCTTTGTCGTGTCTCGGACCAAAGACAAGCCCAATGATGCTATTGGATTTTTACCAGTGTACGCAGAGTTTCGGTAGGTACTATCTGAACTGGACGGTTTGGCTTTTTTTCTAGAAAAAGACTATTGTTATCTGACGCACCACCGATTTCTTGAATCATGTTTCTCGCTCGTCTCTCTCTCTCTCTATACAACAGTAAGGATGGTGCTGCAACTACTACAAGAATCAGAAAAGTTTCAGGAGACGTGGATGCCTTTCTTGCAGAACTTCGATCTACCCTGAATATTCCAGTACCACCTAATCCCAAAGATGATACAATTCGGATTCGGACAGGAGGAACTATTGAGTTGAAAGGCAATCGAGTACGTGAAGTCAAGCACTGGCTAGCTGCTCTCGGCTTTTAACCACGATGCTAGTTAGTTAGACAATACTTGTAGCACAATTCCTTTTTCATGGCGCTTCTCAATGCTATGGCAACGGAATTAAGTGGAATCCTAGAATAGTGCTTAACCATTCTTTTGAAAAAGATGGAAAGGCAGTACTTGTAGCTGTCTCCAGTTCCTTTATAGTAGTAGAAATGACCCCACAATGTCCGTTTGCGGCACTTGACATTGTAGTCATTACATACCTGGTAATCCAGGTACAAGTAGAATGCACTTTGCTTCGGTAGTTCTGGTATCACACCAGGTACATACATACCTGGTACGCGGTCGATGATTCACAGGATTCACAGTCATCTTTGTCTGTCCGTTTTCGTGATAGTTGGTTCGCGGTTCGCATCAATGGATGACGTGTCCTTCTTGAACGATCCAGCGATCAAAAAATTTACCATCCACAACATTCTGAATTCCCAATGGTTCTTTTGACTCGCCCCTTGCGCAATGTTGTCATTCGAACAGACTCGATACGTTTGATGACTATCAGGGGTCAATGATCCAGACAGGTGACACGAGAAGATGAGAGAAGCCCAATCATCAGTCTCGATTCCCCAGATCTGCGGTCGCCCTGTAGTAGTAGTAATAGTAGACAAAAAGGGGAGCCACAAGGACATCAAAGTACATAACATCAACACCATGACTCAAAACGGATATACGAACAGTTATCTCCATGGCAGTTCAGACTTGAATGCTCACTTATCCATCAGCACACTCAGCATGAACGAAGCATCTGTGCCGGAGGAGATGAGTCCAGATCTGGAGGGTTCATCGGCGCTTGATCATGCTCTTTTGGAGAGTTTGTTTTACAACGAAATGATGATGCTAAATTCTGCACCAAACGCCTCCTCCAGTTTCCTATCCAATCACTTTATTGACACAACAACAACACCAACGCATCTGAAGCAAAACCATTCAGAACCGTCGGTGGCAACATGTGACCTTAATACTCTGGCAGAAAAAGAGATGCTGCGTGATTTTGGCGTTTCTTCCTCACCAGTACAATCAACGATTCCTTCCCATTATCCGGCCACTCACCCCTCCACTGTCGGAAATAACGCCGAAGTAGACCCATGGGGGGCAGCAGCAGTACAAGTAGTAGCACTACCACCGCCTCCCTCACACCCGCAACATGCGTACATTGCTCCAGCTGTACCAGTACCTCCTCTGGCACCGAATCACCATCTTGCAGTTTACCAAGCACCCAACCCTCCACCAACTTATCCTTCCTTCGCTATGTCCAAGAAAAGTGCAGTGGCTCAAAAAAGGCCTCCTGCATCGATTGAAATATCTACCTCCAATGTGCCAGAAGACCGAACTACACAGTTGGTAGATCAATTCGCAACTTTGGCATCAAGGCTTGGGATTGAACTTCCCAAACACGTGCTTCAATCTCTCACTGCCGCAGCAGCCAAGAACAATCCTAATATTGCATCGTTGACACCGCCTCCCACCCCTGCCTATACCCCTATACAAAACGCTACTGTTCCTCCTCCGGATCGATTACAACAACCTGAATTATCTGCATCGTCTGTGCCTGTATTAGCTACTGACGTGGAAGATTCGACAGAACCAGGTCCTGCTATGTTGCAGGAATTAAAAAAGACGGCAGAAGAAGCCATTGCTAGTGTGACCAAGAAACGGAATGCTGTGGATTCAGATGGCACCGATTCCGTGGGTGGAAGTGCCAAGGATGGTTCCAAACATGTCAAGCGCAAAAAGAAACCTCGACTATCTGATTGCGAATCGAGATTAGCAGAGTTACGAGCAGAAAATGAGTTGCTCAAACGTCATTTGGAAAATGTGTCCAACAAGGCCCACAGATTTGATCAAGAAAAGGAGGCTGCTGGCAAACGTATCCATGCCTTGCTCGAAGAAAACGCAGGACCGGAAGAAATGATGCAGGCGGTAGAAGAATTCACGGAAATGTACTCGGACTATGGTCGAAATCGGCAACAGGAATTAAGTTTTCATTTGGAACAATTGCAACGGTACGTGGTACATTCACATCAACAAACTTTGCTTTGTCCATTCGTTCTCTAATCTTTGACGAATCAACTCACCACTTCACTTTTTCAACTTGTGCTACATCAGACTTGTCAATCCCACCAACTTTACCAAAATGGGACTGTGGACCTTGGGACAAAATAGTGTTAGTCCCAAACACAATCCCATCGCAGGCATTTTACAAAAAGAACTCGACATTACTCCTCAACAGGGTCGCAAGATCCTAGAACAAAGTGAAAAGATTCGAGCCTTATGTGACAATTTGAAGGAGTGTCTTGCACTTTTGTCGAAACTCAAATCATTGTGTGAACAAAAAACCAAAATTTTCCAAGATCGCATGGACAAATGTCGCGAAATTTTAACAACAAACCAAGTGGTCAAGTTGATTAAATGGATTGACGACCACACTCAGCTACTTGAAACCGTTTGTCCTGGATGGGGAACAGAACACATCCATTCCAGCACCAAACACTAAAACAGCTAATTACAGCCTAACAGTAAATTGAATTTTAACCATACTATGCACACAGTCTCTGGGCAATAATTGCACGATTCATGAAGTGAAGAACTACAGAATGGGGTCCATCTCATCTGAATCAGGAAGAGTGTAGTCCGCCCCACTTCCATATTTCCATGCATCCATTCTGCGTCGCCATAAGAATTTCTCTCTAGGATTCTTCAATCGGTCCACAAACGGTCGAATGGCCGGGGTGACTGCAGCGTTCAAAGCGGTGTAGGCAGCCATCTTCGGGTAGAGAAAGCGTAATAACAATGTGAGAAAACAAGCCTAGGGCGGTCCCCTGCACATGACACGGCGAGACTTACATTTCCGACATGACCTAGCCATTCCACAAGCTCAGGAATGCCAACTGTGGCTACAATCTGAGGCATGAATAGCGGATCTGCCACGAAACTGCGAGCAAGACTCCCCACCAAGCCATCGAAACGGACAACATCTTGCAAGAAGGGTTTAATCGTTCTTTGGCCCATCTCGTCCATGACTTGGAAATTTGTTGCGAGCAGTCGGTTCACAAAGGCTGGATCTGGATTGGTGCCCATTTTCATACTCATTGCTTTCTGAAACATCCACGCGGCACTCAAGTTAGGCTGGTAGGCATTGATTTCGGCTAGATCGTCTTTGTGCAAACAATCATCCTGAAGTGCTTCTGAGATGGCTGTGCCAACTCGACTCAGATGGCGTGTCAACGCCCCAAATCCACCGAAGCTCAAAGGACTTTGAATGCCAGACGCATCGCCTACCGCAAGAATTCTACTAAATGATGGTTTCAATGGGGCGTCACGGTATGTGGGGAAATACGCAAACAAGATCCGTTTGATATCCAAGTCAGTTTCCGGATTTTTGATCGACGGTTGGTAAACAGGAAGTAGTTTCCAGTAGTCTTCCATCAGATCGAACAATGAAATTCTCTTTGCATGGGCATCCATGTAAGTAAACATGTACGTCGTTTTGACGTCACTTGAAACTTTCCCATTACGTCCAATGCCCACGGGAAAAGCCTCCCAGAAGTATTGGTTTGCTCCCTTGTCGTCCCGCTCAACAGTGGGGGTATTCGTGTAAATAATGTCACCAAATTTGTTAGTTTTTTCGTCATAACCTCCAGCACAAGAGCCCACGACCGCGCAGATCCCGTCTGGTTTCATTCCATATCGTTGTTGCGCAGAAATTGGAGATGCATTTCCCATGCAGTCCAGGACAAGACGAGCTGTGATGGGTTCTGCACTGTCACCCAAATCGACTGCCGATCCAATGGATTCCGAAACGCAGACTCCTTGAAGTCGAGTTTGTTCCTTGATTTTTCCTCCAATAGCAAGGAAACGTTTGGAAACACGCTCGAGTAGTTCAGCAGGTGCCACACCAAGATTCAACACATCCGGTGTCATGCACTCGTATCCGATCCCATTGTCAAAATATCCACCTGCCAGTGGCGTAACTTCCTTGTTCTTGAATCCGGATCGACATGCTGGGAACTCTGTAGTAACAACTGCATCAATATCTTCTTGGGTCAACAGTCCAAGTTCCAAAAGCTCCTCTAACTCGTCCATACTGATATTCCATTCTTGTTCCCGCCCTCGGAGCTTACCCGCTTCGACAACACAAACTTGATGACCTTGGAGTTGTAAGTATGTGGCGAAAAAGATACCCAGTGTCCCACCACAAATCACAACATCAAAATCAAGTTTCTTGCCTTGAGAGCTTTTGAGTTTCTCCCAGCATTTTGGGTTACCCAGGGCACCATCGTTCGTCACAAACTGACGGGGTCCGGCTTTTCCGTTTTGTTCCGAGCGCAAAAGATTCGGATCATAGTCAAATGCTTGGAATGCCTTGACTCGTTCCCAATTTTCTTCCGCTTTTCTAAAAGCCTCCAATGTTGAAACACCTCCTGCTCCACCCACTTGATTCTCTGATGGTACCTTACTCAACATGCGTTCGGTCATGGTTTTGCCAGATCCAAAAACAGGTACTTCCGTCACCTCCTCTAAGGTCAATCCATTTTTCGATATGGAAGATGTTGTTTCAACTTCAGCGGTACCTTTTACCATTAACCTTGTCGACGCGACAGGTGTTGTCGCCACAATGGGTCGGTGCGTGCGCTTGGGAACATGAAACGACGATCCTGCATGGAGCGTCCCACTGACAAGAAAGGCAGCGAATGTGAGCCTCATTTATGACAAGATATTCTGCTCCTGCTACTTGGACCTAGTCAACAATGGATCTTTTTTGATTGTTTCAATAATCGAAACACCCCTGAATTGTATCAAGGATCGTTTCCCAAGTAATGGTATACAAGTTGCAGAGGGCCATCAACTCGTTGCCAAGATGGAAACTCGAAAACTCGTCATTATTTTCTCTCTTACTTGGTCCCGGATGACGTAGGCAACTGAAACACGTTACTCTCAAGTGGAGTCGGACCAATCGTGTTTAAGGTCGGCTGACTCACCGTCGATCGATCTATGTACGGAAAAGTCTACATGAACCTGGTACAAGTCCCTTCACTTTCCACTCTGGGTGTCAAGATATTGATCGATATCACTACTTTGTATCAACAAACAAATAGTACGATGAAGGTATCTCTGATTACGTGGACCTGCTCCTTGTTGTTGGCAACAGGTGCTGTTGCCTTTCATTTGCCTGGTGGAGCACATCATCAATCCAAAGTTACTCTTGCACAATCCAAACCCGTCGATGAACCAACGCGTCGATCCTTTCTTCAGTCGGCCGGTGTGATGGTTGCCACCTCGTTTTTAACTCCATCCAAAAGTAATGCATTGGACGTTGGTGGAAAAATTCGATATGGAGATGAATCGATTATGAGTCCCAAGGCTCATGGAACAAGTGAAAAACCCGTCCAAGACGATTTGCTCTATGGGGTTTCCAATAAACTCGCCGACAAGATTACCAACTTTAACCGTCATTTCGCCGAAATGGGTGGCTATTTTCGATCAACTAACTTTGAAGATATTGTTTTACAATCCAAGGGACCAATCACCTTTTATGATTCCGTTACCGGCAAACCTCTCTTTGTAGCACCTGTCGGTAGATCCGCGGACGAATTTCTTCGAGAATCCGAGATTCATGGCTGGCCATCCTTTCGTGATGAAGAGGTAAGTACATGTTTTTCAATGATTGAAACATCATATATCCACTGGACATGGTCAGATTTGGTAGCGCTTTGGTTGGTGTCTCATCGATAATCATTATTGTTTTGGGTTGCTGACAGGTGGTTTGGGACAATGTACGCGTCCTGAAAGGATCCGGTGAAACCGTTTCGATCGATGGTACACATCTAGGCCACAATTTGCCGGATCGAAAAGGAAATCGTTATTGCATCAATCTTGTCAGGTAAATCGAAAACTTGCCTTGAATTGGCACTGGCGGTTCTGGCCCCGAGTCATGACTCACCAGCACCTCGTTGTTTTCATGTTTGTTTAGCGTGGCTGGAAAGCCTGTATAATGGAGAGTGGTGAAAGCGTGAAACTTCATTACTATCTTGTGGCAACCTGTCGATTGTACCCCTGCACATAGATTCCTATAATTATACTGTCAATACGTTATCCGCAGAGGACTGGTCAGTAAGTGACATTTGGTTTTGCGGTGTCCTATCTATCTGCGCCCTACTAGTGCAAGAAGACATCAAAAGCCAAAGCACAAGGTTTCAAAATAGTCAGACATCACTAGTTACTAGTCATCATGTGCAACCTTAGCAGACTCCCCGAATAGCAGAGTATCCGCCATGAGTGGCATGTACACAAAGAGGTACAAACTGAAGAACAAGGTAGCCACCAATCCAATGCTGGTCCAGAGGACAACGTTGAAGTATTGAATTTGAAACATGGTCTTGTAAGGAGTGATCCATTCTCCGTAGGCGTTGTAGTATCCATAGCCATAGTATCCGCTGTATTGCTGTTGGTTGCCACCGTTGTTAGCATTATTACCGTTGTTATTGTTTTGTTCCATTTGTCGCTGGCCATTTTGCTGACCGTCCTCGCCATCTTGAAGGCGACGGGCAAGGTGGCGACGGCGGGCTGCTCCCTCCTCCTCTTCGACAACAAGGTGGAGCACCACGGTCTTGCCAGAATTCTTTGCCTCTTCGTCAGCCTTTTGAATGAGAGACGCCAAATGTAGATCCAATTCACTAGCATTCTCAGTAGTGACTTCTAGCTTCATTGCAGAGATACCCGATTGGGCAGCTTGAGATTCAAAAGTTGTAGCCAAGGTTGAGAAGTTGACTTCTTGTACATCCTTGACATTGCGCATCATCTTGGAACATTGTTGTCCGTGAACTTCCATGTGCCCAACCACACCATTCTCTTCAACAGTCATCAAATTGTTCAAATTTGGCATGTTATCCAGATCAACTCCTGTCAATCCAATCACGACACCACTTTCGGGGCGCGAGAAAAGGTCAGGAACTACTGTCATGCCGGCGTACTGCAACTTGCGGCCGTAGCCATGAAGCGCCGACCAAAACGAAGCAACACCTTCTGCTGTAGTTTCTTCATCGACTGCAGTCGTGCGACGAACGCTTCCAGACTTGCCGAGCTCCACAACAGCTACGCGAGTGGCGGCATCAGCCGAAACCAGAGCAAGAGCGACAGCGAGTAGAAGTCTCATGGTGGATATGCTGGTTTGTTTACGGATGTGATGCAGTACCGTAACGTTGAATCACAAGGGTTCATCTCATGAAACAGAGCGGACCTTCGCCCCTGCCGCAGGGCCCCCAACCGTCAAAGCAATACTTTCGGGAGGCGAAGCAATTTATTTTCTTCAGATCCGAATATGCATTGGCGAGACATGCCCTTCTCGTTTTAAGTCTTTAAACGCCTGCACATCCAAGTCGCCGAAGGCCTTCCATAAACACGGTTGGGCGGGCGTGCACGATCCAATAACGAATCACGAATAGAATCGACTCCCTCGTCTTAATTTACCCACAACTACCCACTAGGTTCACAGTACCTGGTACGTTATAGCACAGAACAAAAGAGCATTTGGAAGACAGCAAGCAAGGAGGAATAATCTTGCTCTGTCCCAGCAAGGCAAAAGTCCTTTTAGCCATAGACCGGCTAGACTACAAAACTAGCGGTATTGACACCTTTCAAGGTCGTTCCAAGCCCCTCAAGACGACGTACATCATAATGCGTTCTCGCCAGATACCAATTCCTAAATGCAAGATACAAGTGGTATCATTTACTGTAGACCCAATCAATGCAAAATTTTCTGTTTCATGTTTTATCACACCACGTTTGTGGCTAGCTGTATTTGTAGTTTATTCACGTGAATGTACGCCACAGCAGTTAGCTTGTTCCCTGTCTTTAATGATACATCACACAAGGGAATTCTTATCACCAATTCATAGCAGCCGAAGTTACTTTGGGAACAACTTTTTTCCAACTCTGGATGCCGTATCCCAACAATCCAAACCCAGGGAACGTATCTTTCCGTTCAAGTTTTCACTGTCGCCTTTAGAGACTAAATGGCTTGGGCATTTCGATTCTCTTCATGTTCTCTTGATGCATGAAGTCATGCTTTTGAGGAGTGGAAGACAGTTGAGGGGTCTGCAAGCAAGTGGCACAAAAAGTAAGATTCAGAGAGAAACGTCAGTGGGAATCTTGTAAAGAATTATGTCTATCCACATGTCAAAATGTCCTCACAGTGTATCCCTGGTTCAAACATGGAGTACAAAGCGTCTCGATCGACTGCTTGCAACCAGCTGGGCTTTTTGTCTCTGATTCCAGGACAATGGGAGCCATCTCGTCTCCGAGCGACACAGAACACGACTAACAGTAACTACCCGTTGAGACGTACCAGTACCACCCTAGGTTCTGGAATATCCTTGTCGCAACTAAAGTTGCTCTTGGGTTTGATCATCATAAGTTCGTCCTCCTTGGACAGTCGTCCACATTTGTCATATTCTAGAGTGTTCATGGTTCTTTGTTTTATAACAGTAATGGAAAAGTGTATGCCAATTTTCGAGAATGGGAGTGTCAAGTCAAAAACGACAAACTTGGAGAATCTGCGTGTTGTAGAACGAGGACTTTTTGTTGCAGGTCCGACACGTACTCCAGCACGGTTCAGTATCCGTTTGAAGCAGATGACTTCGGAAGCCGAAAATCGACAAACTCGTACGAACAATGTTAAGTAAATCGTGTCCCGCGTCCCGCTAGGTGACCTATAACGTGGCAAAAGCAGGGTACCAGGTGCTTGGTACCAAGGTACTCCATGCAGGTACGTACCGGTACCGGTACACAGTTTATACTAAATACTAACCGTTAGTACTAACCCACAGTAGTAAATACTCGATTCTCTGTTAACTGTACTATGCCTTAACTATTGTGCCACAGATCCAATTGATTTGGGCTTTCGGCACTAGCTCCGTCAAAGTTGGTGTCGCTGTTGTGCCGCTGATCGAAATAGATCAGTCTTTGCTTCAGTGTCCAAGAATTGTCTTCGTTCTGTTGTTCGAGCCTCCTTGTCGCGGTAGGCATCAAGAGTAAACTTTCCATCTTCGTCCACCCTAGCAACCGTAAGATCCACAGGTAACGGCGGAGCGCGGTATTCCATTCCAAGCATTCGTTGCACCTCGTGACAAAAGCTAATCAAGTTTCCCTTGCTGTCCAAGATTTGTCTAACGTTTTGCCTAGAATCAAGGACGAATCGTGAGTTTTAGTACAACAAAGAAATTTTAGTGTACACAAAATCAGTCACTTACCAAGCATCACGGTGTTGCACAACTATTTCCACTGTCATGTATCCACGATCAGCGTAGAGCCCCATCACTCGAAATGCATTCAACGCCAACCATTCACGAGGTCGCACCTATATTGCACACGATTGTTAGTGTCGTCATTTCTCTTGGTGGTTTCAAAGATAAGACTAACTCACCTTGAGGTATTCTTCGACGGCACGTTTGAAGAGCTCCAATGTCTCATACTTGGTCTCGATCGGACACATGAACACGATGACGAACCGAGCGTTTGGGCTACGGGCCCAGTTTATGATACGACTAGATGCCAAGGATCCATTAGAAACGCTTGCCGACTCCTGAGTGGGAAGACATGTTATCGTCGTCTCAAACAATGTGACGTTATTGACCACCCAGGCAGTTGAACCATCCACACTCGTGTCGGACTCGACATTGCTCATTTGAATCAAGTCGCCGATGCCATAAGGGCGCCGAACAAGGATAAAGAGCAGACCCTATTGGAATTTGTCAGACTCGCACATGAACTATTGTTCACCAAGGAGAGTTTCTTTTTGTACGCACCTCGAAATACTTTGCACTACCCGAGCCTATCATGAAAGCAAAGGCCAGAATGACACTGCTCAATGACAGAAACAAGGAGAGGGGATCGCTGGGCAAATTGTGGAAACGCATTATAAGCGAGGGTGATTTGCAATGGTAGATCCTTGTGAAGTTGTCACTTACAATCCGAGTTGCGACAGGACTACGGCAATAACAATAACGTAAAAGATCACGTTCAAAATATTCTCAAAGGCCCTGTCAATCTGGGATGAATTCTCGATCGAAGCCTGCAGCAGTCGGAACTCCTTGTACACGGCATCAACGCTCTTGACAAAGTCAAGCATTGACAAGCAGCCGTCCCTGTCCGGTCGAAGAACTCGTATTAATTCTTTCGCCTTTGCTTGATCAACTGTACAATCTTCTTGCAGAGCGCATAACGCTAATGTTTCGAACTTCAGTGTCCGGGCTTCCCCAACTTCAGCGAGCAACAAGCGGTTGTAGACTTCTTGGGATGAATCTACGCAAGCTTTCCTCGAATCGGCTTTTCCAAATGCGTAAGAGAACGGGTAATCATTCTTAATGAGAGTAAGTGCATTTCGCATTTTCAGAACTGAGGATATTGAGATTTGATATCGCTGGTCGAGAGAGTCAAGGATTAGTCCATGGATGATGTCCACACAATTAGGAAAGAATACTTACGAGCTTGGCGGAATGGCGATCTGGCTCTTCCCATCGTTCAATCAATGTCATGAGCTTTGCTTTTTCTGACGGTAGTAAGCTGCCTGTCAAGGGATCGCGCTTTGATGTGTCGAACAACTTCTCAGTTGTCACAGTCTTGGCAGCGGAGAGCGACCCACTTGCATTATCGTCTACCTCTTCATCATAGTTTAATTTCAGGCACTTGATCGTTCGTATGTCCTTGATGAGGGTTCTGTACGGGGAACTTTAGATGATTGCAATAGACGTATTTGAGATGTACCTTTTGAAGTGGAAACTTACGCTGCTGCACCAAGTGCTCCTTCTTTCATCGAGGAATGGCTCCGATAAATTCTTTTCGAAAGCTGCGCCACTTCCCCGACAAGAACCATCTTGTTCATTACCTTCGCTAACTGCTCGCCATAATGATCTAGTCGGAGAAAAACACTCGTGTGAGGGTAAAAAACAGGGATGGCATACGACAAAACATTGGAACGTACGAAATGTTTGGCGTCCCAAAAGGAGACCAACCAAAAATCTCTTGAGGACAACAACAAAGCTGACAGAGACCCCTATGAGCAACACTCGTCGATTCCAGTCACTGTCTACAACTCCTCCACTGGGATTTTCCTTGTTAAACAAACCCACATAATCTTGGAAGTAGCCCCAATGTTCAGCATACGGCTTGTCCCCGTACAGGACACCGAAATTCAGGATAGACCAACAGAACACAACAAAGGGCCAACCTTTCGATTGCACAAGGAGCAAGGTGAAGAGTGGCCCCAAAATTCGTAACATTGCTCTTGTCCCGATGCACATGAAATCGATGATAAAAACTTGGAGTCCTAGACCCACAGACATGGTTGTGAGTTGCCGCACAACAAACAAGAGCCACCATGATACTGATGCTTTTTCACCAGCCGAACCATCAATTGATTTGCCGGTAGTTGGATTTCCGACCAAATAGAAAAGTATCGCCGCGACACCGACGAACGGCAAAACAACGTAGCAGACATATCGTTTGATATAAGCTTTCAGATGTTTACGTCGTGGACGGAAGAACGTCTTCCAAACATCAAGGTCATCTTTGAGTTTGTCCGCGGCTCCAGTTATTAATGTTGAACGCCTCTTGGTTCGTTTAGGCTTTTTTCCAGGAATAACATTCTGCTTTTTGGATGAGCCGTCTGTTGATACCTGCTCCTCAATGCCAATAATGGATTCAATGTCAAAACCTGTGGCATCTTCGGAAGCGTTGGGACCTTCCTCAGCTTCATCTACAACGGGAAGTCCCGAAGGTTTCGAACCAGTAGAATCAAGGCGACTCCGTGCTGGCTTTTGAGTTTCATGACTCGCCAATATCGCTACTGTTTTTCCAAAGTGGTCACCAGAACTCACGGGCGATGATTCTTCCGAGCTGGAAAATTCATCAGAGTCATTCGACTCTCCCATATTCAACATGGCAGCTGTCAATCCAGCGAGTCTATCTTCCACACTCATTGTCTTTCGATGACGACTAATGGCATGGTTCTTTTCTCCACTCAGCAGAGGTCGTGTTTGCTGTTTCTGAGGCAATGGCCTAGCTGTATCGTGTTCACGCCATTGTTCCTCATCACCATCGTCATCCTCTGAAAATGTATCTCCTCTAAGCTCCGATTCTTGACCAGTGCTATCTGCATCCATTGAAAAGTCATGCGCAAGAGAATCTGGCACTCCACTTAGTATTGACGATGTTTCCGATTGAAAGCGCTTATGACCGGCTGCCTTGACCAGTTGTTGGTGCTCTTCCAGGGCCAGGAGAATATTGGTTTCTGCTTCTGTTTCATACTTGCCTACACCGAGAATATCATCAATGGTAAGTTTCCGGTTCGAGGCTTGTCGAAGTCCCAATTTTCCCAAAGTCACTGATCCAGCTCGAGTTAGCGACGGTCGACTGATAGCTGAACTAGCTTGAGATGATATAGATCCTTCCTCGGGAAACTCGTTCCCCGTCAGTGTCGTGTACGGTGGCACACGAGAATCGCTGATGAGCGGTTTATGGAGCAAGGCGTCTTTATCAAAAGAAACGGAACGAACCCTTTTGTGCAGAGGATCAGGTTTGGGTGGTCGTCCAGGTAGCGATGGCAAGGGCTTGGAGGTGTTGCCACCCGAGTTGGCAACGGCGCCATGATGTGTTGGAGAGGATACTTGTCCCGACGATGATTCCTGTGGTGGTTCAAACAAATCTGACAAGCTACTGGGAGTGTGATGGTGGCCATTGGAATTACTAGCACGCAAGGTGTCTTCATTTTCCCAATGATAATCTCCTGGATTGGCAGCTCGAAGAAGGGTCAGGAAACTTTGGTCAAGACCACCCTCAGTCTTGCTGGGGATATCATTGGTGGGGTTGGTTGACTGCTTCTTCAGTCCTTCTTGATCGTCCATCTTTTTGTTTCACATGCACTGTCAGCAAATAAATAAAGGTTGTATGTTTTCCCTGGTGTCCTCGTTTTTAGCTATTTTTGGTTTCTCGTTCGGTTTCCATAGAAGCGTGAACACCGTTTAATTATCAAAAAAACCACTCGAATACCACAAGTGCAAGTTTTTGCACTTTGTATCGTGGGCCGTTGTGGCGTGTCGACCGTTGCTATCGGGAATCATGCGAAGAGCTCGATATTGCCAGCGCACCAATTTCACGCACCATACAATTTGCATAAATTTATCCATGTCTGACAGTGAGTCTCCATGATTCCAAGCTGTTCTTTCTTTACTCTATACTGTTAGGAGAGAGATGCGACAGCCAGGGTAGAATTCATCCAAGTAGTAGCATAGCCAAGAATCAGCCGAGTAAAGTATATGTATTGGAAACGAGATTACGGCGATGCTACTATGTACGACAACCTAAAAACAACAATTCACACGCATTCGAGTGCTTTTACTGTTAATCCCGGCAGTTTGAGTATCTACTGCCCGCAGGAGCAACCAATACCTCTTGTTTTCATTTAGTACGTAGTGGGCACCATCGGCACTCGCATGTGTTCCCTTGAGAACCTCGTGGTGAGGATGCAACGTATTGATTGCTCCAAGTAGGTTCCTTTCGAATCCCATATTTGGCGAATCGCTATCATGGCACTGTTTTGTCATTTCGCAGTGACCCAAAGTTAGATTTACAATGCAGGGAATCCTTTATAACGTTAGATCGATCACTGTATCTAGCCCTCTAGGTTTTTGCTCCACCCGCCTCGTCTAAAAATGATAAAAGGGCAAAAATAGTTTTTCGTTGTGCCCCTGTTGACTCATCTTTGCCATCCAATGTTCCAAAAATATACTGTCCGATGGCAATGCTGGTAGCAGTTGACTACTCTGGATCCGATTCGGTCCTCATCGCGACGCAAGTGCCTCGTTGTAAGCGTGACACTGTATCCATAGGCAGCATCAGGCTAGAAATATTAAAACAAAACAAGTAGCCAGCTCGTGCGACATTGATCGGCGTACCCGTTCGTCGCCCATAAGCCTTTCTTCTCTTCGCAATTTACCACTAATACCTTAAACCTCGTAACAATGCCACAATCACCAGAACGAGGCTGAAGTAACACAAAATGTTGATACCGACGACAAACACTTTGAAGGCGAGGAGGTTTTTGCCGCCGATACCTGTACCTGTCCACGGACATCTAGAACCAAGATTTATTAATGAGAGAAGGACACACAAGCAAAAGTTGTGACGCAGATTAGCTCAATGTCAGACAAGAACAGAGGCACTTACAGATGATCATAGTCTTGAATCAAGACACCACACTCTCGACAGTATAGGGCACCAGGGGGTCGGAAACTTCCAACTTGTTCATTCCAAAACCAGCCTCCCTCCCCAGCCTCTTCATCTGTTACTCGCTCCATCAAACCAGGATCCTGGCAGCTAACACAAAACAATGCTGCAAGAACAAATCCAAGTACAGGGAAATAAATATAGGCCACCCAGAATGGCTTATGCGACAAAGAGCGAGACTGATTGTAAGGACCGGAACGTTTGCAAAAAAAGTCACATTTTGTCCATTAGTACGCACCAGAGGAGAATCCTGACTGATAATGACAAAGTACGACACCGCTCCAGAAATGCCCAGAATAAGAGGAACGGTGACAAAACAACAAAAGGGCCAGCAGGGACCAGCAATCACAATTGGTGAAACCGTCCCGTCGTTCACAGAGAATAAACATGTTTCCAACCCTTCGAGCCATGCAGCAGCAGAAACGATGAAAGTCTTTGGTTGGTCCATTTTCTCTGACTTCCTTCTCCCACCGTGTCGACACGGCATATCTAACAACACGCGCAACAGGGCAATGCTCAATGAGTGTAAAGTTGGTTGCAGTACAAGCATTAATCAACGTTGTGAATCACTACTCACTGCTTCTTCCGCCGTCGAGAGGTACCGATGGGTTGCCGATTGCCATTAGGGCGAGGTGTCCCTGTCGGCGTTGTTGGATCTACGGCGCGCTCTGCGTTTTCGGCAGCTGGTTGAAATTGAATTCCAGGACCGGGCATCGTTGTCGGAGTGCTAGGAGACGTCGACATGGTCCACTATTAGAGTACGTATTTCGATCGATATTGCTTTTTAATAACACAGCGTTGGTGGCGATGCTCTTTCTGGACCTTTTCACGACGTCGGTGTTGTTCGTCTCACAGTCAAAAGGCAGACAGGTTTGCTTGTGTAACAAATTTAAAAGTGTAGTAGCAAAATCGTGGACGGACGATACCTATGCTGGTACAGTCTGGTACGAGTATATACTAAGTACCTGGTACTTCCTTCAAAGTTGATCCATGTAGTCAGATCTTGGAAGAGAAGAATACGTGGAAGTACCCTGAGTCGACATTTACCAGGTACATAATTGCGTATTGCTTTTTCACAGTCAGCTTCGCGTTCCTTTCCGACTTTATTTATTTAGTAAAGGGCTGTTTGGGCTGTTTGCAATAAGGGGGAATGTCTCTTGCGAAAACTTTAGACAAGGCCCACTAACATACCACAGACGTGGACACGTTCTAACAATTCTTCATCTTGTGTGCAGCATACAGCATACGAACGAACCATCACTCTCTCACAAAAACACTTCGGCGACAAAAACAACAATCGACTGTGTGTGCCACAACCCAATGCACGGCGTTTCCCCTCGATAACGAAAAATGAAATTCTGCAAGAACCTTCAAAGAGTTGTTGATATTTCGGATCCAGAATGGGCGCCGTATTGGCCAAACTACAAAATGCTGAAAGTGAGTTCATGCAAAAGCACCATGGTCCATGGTGTCTACTTTTCACGTTTCCAGATTCGCGTTGTCCTTAAATAAAATTCATCACCGTATAATTGCATTTCATCGGGCGCAATTGCTACAAATCCGAAGATTCACCGACATTCACCATGATGGTCCCTCAATGACATCGCTCCTTTTTCTTTCCTTGTTTTGTTTCACAGAAGCTGATAAAAGAGCTACCATCGTTGGTACCACTGGATGATCATGGTGTTCCTCCGTCCTCGAAACAAAGCGTTGATTCGGTCGTCGAATCTTCGGATCAAGATTCAACAACGGAACGCGCGCGTCGGCGCTCCAACACGGCAAAGGATGGCTATGAATCCTCGCATCTCAAACAACACCATGGCGACCGCACTACGGAAGAAGATGAAGCAACACCGGAATATGCATCAAGTTCCGCACCATCTAAACCGGATCCTCCAGTAACTTCTGTACACTCACAAGGACCCATTTCCATGACACGGAGCCCGGGCGAGGTTGCGTTTTTTAAATTATTGCATGCGGAATTCAAAAAGGCTGCGCACTTCTTTGATCGAGCCACAGAGGAGTTCATCATTCGCGAAGAAAGGGTCAGAGAAGGAATGGCAATTATGAAACAACCGAATTCTATCATGGTGACCGAGAAGTGGTCGTTGATGGCGAAAAGTATCTTCCGCCTGTATCGTGATTTGTTGTTGTTGGAAACGTTCGCCATCATGACCTATTGTTCCTTTTCAAAGATTCTGAAAAAACATGATAAAGTGACTGGCTACTGCACTCGATGTGCTTTCATGTCGAATATAGTCAACAATGCCAATTTCACGTACTATCCAAAGGTACTCAAAATGATCAATCGATGTGAAATTCTTTATGAGGAGGTTTCCATGAATTTGCTTCAGGAAGGAAAGGGTGGTCTCTACGAGGATGAGAGACTGTTTATCAATATGATCCATCGCTTGAATGAGCAGGTTTTGAGCAGTGACAAAGACAGTGTCAGTTCAGATCGCATTGACGCCGTGAAGCGTCCAGCCAAAGTAATGCTTCCTTCCCTTATGGAGTCGAAGGCAACGTCAACTATTCGTTTGATGGTTGAAGAGAATGATCAAGCGAAGGCACTGACTGAAGTGTCCGATACTGCACATTGTGGTAATGATGATGATTCAGAAGACTGTGAAAATGATCCAGCACTTGCTGTTAAGACTGGTACTAAACGGGTCGGTTTCGCAGGCCCTCTGATTACCAATCCCCAGATGAAAAAGCGACGCACGTCTCCAGCACAACTTGCCGATGTTTGAATTGTGCCGGTTTCCCCAACAGTTTTGTAGACCGTCGCTTTGAGCTTTGCTAGCATTTTTGCTGTACAATATTTCCTGCATTTTCACATTATTTAATATAATAGTTTACTGTTAACGTTCTGTACGGAATGTGATTTGTGAAAAGTGCCAAACTGGAGCAGAACTTTGGAAAGAGTATCCCCGACAGAAGTCTTGTTTACTGCGTTACGAAATCAGAATCCGCAAAGTTTCAACACGGATGGATCAGCACGGAGTGCATTGTATATAGTGTCCAATTCTAGACATTCCATGACTGTAGAGTCGGCATCCATGATCTCTCGCTTTGTTTTTGTTTTAGGTAACGCTGCCAGAGCAAACGGAAAGAGCTGTGTTTTTGAATCACGAATGCACAAGGTCATGGGAGATGCCTGAATCAAGGATTCCAATCCGTCATTCCATAGAACCCCTGATGCCAAGGCAATCAATAACGGATATTGCCCATGTTTTGGATCAATCATACCGGCTGCCTCTGGATATTCTCGCAGCAGTAATTGTATTTTGGTCAAAACATCAAATGATCGATTAGCCACCGGGGATTCGCAAGCAATCGCTAGCGCAAGTTGTCCATTGGAGTCTCTTTCCCGTAGTTGTTGTTTGTATACTTGAATCATCAGAGGGGAATAAAGCAAGGAGGGGAAGGGTGGGCTGCGGCCAAGTGTATTGGCGTGAATGGAGGAGAGCAACTACCGAACTGTGTAGGAAGGGCATCTTCGTTCGTGTTCGGTAGGGCGGTACTTTTCTGCAACGCTCGATAGACGCACATGATTCTTCGCCACACACTGTCTGATTCATCCCACAATCTATGTCTCTCTGTTCTCCAAGTCCTCAGTAATGAAATTTGATGTCGTTCCCATAGCAACGAAAGAGGTGTGCATCCATCCCCATCAGCGAAGAAGGCACTCTCTGGATAGGCCTCCAATAGTAGTGTCAGCACAGGACTGGGTGTTGACAATCGAACAGCCCAGTGAAGAGCAAGTTCGCCATCTTTATTCGGTACGAAGGCTAACTGGGGTGCGGCCCAAAGCAAAAACTCCATGACATCCGCAGGCGCCCGAAACAAGGCAGCATGGTGCAATATGGTTTGACCCTTTATATCTTCCACTCTTGGTACTTGATCCGAATGAAAGGCTACCCAAGCCATGACTTTCTTCCACTGACGCATGGCTATGGCTTCAACATGCTCCTGAGGTAATAAATTGGTCGCACAGGATGAGTGATATTTGTAGTTTGCAAATTCTGCTGGAGACATGTCTGGTTCATGATCCTTGCGGTAACGTCGATAGAACAAATATATAATCATCGTCACAAGTGACGAAACCAAGACGACGCCACTATTGTTTTCCAGAAGCAAACTCATTGTTGACTGACTGTGAGGAGATTATCGTACATGCAGCAACAAACTTGTTGTAAAGGTGTAAAAATAATGTATTTGTGGGCGAGTGTTCTGGTTCCATGTGCGCTGGTAATGATATGATGTCAAGTCCCACATTGGGGTCGTCTGTAGGTCGTGGTTTATTCCAGTGACATCCAGGAACATGTCGTGCCCGGCGAGGCTCATTTTTTGGCCCCCATCTTCTCAAAAGCAGTGTCTTTACTCTTTTACAGTTGTAGTCAACTTGTCAAAAGGCTTGCCATATCCAAATGACAATGTGGGAACAATAAAATGGGAACAAGTCGTGTCTCATTACCAAATGCGAATTCTTCTTAGCAGTATCTTTTACAGGTGTAGTAAACTTGTTAAAAGGCTCTCTATATCTAAATGGCAATGTGGGAAAGATGAAAAACATAAATAGAAATCTCTGACAAACTTTATTCTCTGAAAAACTCTATTCTCGGATTCTCTCCTCGCAGCAGGGTTGGTGTAAAGTTTTACAAGTGAGACCCCTTTCTGTCAACTTTCTATTTTGTAAGACAACTTATGATGTAGCTTTTGTACTGCGTCTATCGAGCGACAAAATCACGGACACCATAGTCCGACTCTGATCTTTCTGCTTGTACCATTAAATATTCGAATTCCTTCGATCGGATGGGCTTGCCAAGGGAAACATCAAATCCTGACGGCAACTGCACCATGGATGTCGAACCGATCACGGCAGACAATCCGCTGGCATTCAGAAGTACTATGTTCCGTTGGCGATTCACCCGGTTTTTGTCCTCCCATTCCCTAAATCTCGCCACACATTGTGAACATTGCAGTATCGGAATATCTTCATCCAGAATAACTATATCCCAGTTACGCATTTTCATCAATCGAAGGGCCTCCTCCCCGTCATGGACAACCACAGTCTTCCAACCTCTCCTGGAAGCGATAATCTCGATAGTCTCCACGTCGCCTTTTCCCTCTTCTATGGCCATTAAACAATAGTGTACAGCGGTATTTGAACAGCGAATGCTCGAGCTTCTGCTTGGATGCGTGTCCGACTGTACAGATATTACGGAACACCCATTCTCTGAAGCCGTATCGTCACCATTGCTGGCTTCAACGTCGATCATCAGCGTACCGGCCAATGCGATTTCGTCCAGAGCATCACTGGTCGCTTTCAGTTCTTTACTGTCCTGCAGCTCAGCGAGCTGCTTGTAAGTAACTGGTTTGGGTCGAAAGTCATCCATGCCGGCTTCCAGGCCTTTTGCAACATCGTTTTCACCGGCGTGGGCGGATATTCCAATTATAAGTTGGCGGAAGAATGGCCGATGATTGCTCTCCCAATCACGATATTGCTGAACACAATCGAGACCGTCCATGACTGGCATGAGGAAATCACAAAATACGACGTCAAATAATGAGCCCTGCAATTCTTTCAGGCCTTCCATACCATCCACGGCTTGTACGGTTTCGAACCCAAGTTTCGTCAAGACTCGTGTAAGACTTTTTCGAACGACCATAGAATCTTCAATCACGAGAGCCTTCCTCTGTCGCTTCTCGCCATCTTGGAGCGGAACTGCTTCTTTCATTTTCGTTGATGGGGAATTTATTGAAGTCTCTTCCTCCACCTTCTGCAGTTGATTTACGACCTCGATTTTGTGGTTGTCTAGATCCCCTTCCAAAACTTTGGTGAAAGAATCATAAACCTTACTGGCAATATCATCGGATAGTGTTGGTGTACTCAAAACCTTGACGACCGATGATCCGTAAACACTTCCGTCCAATGGACGAAAATCTTCGGCATTCGGAGTTCGGTATGGTTCACTGGTCAAGGTAGAATTGTCTGGTACAATGAGAGGAATTTTAAACCAAAAGATGGAGCCAGTGACATGCTTTCCGTTCGATATATTTTCCTCTCCAAGAGACCGAGGACGGTATCCATATTCACCAGCGAGTGAAGTAACATGAACGGCAACGGAGTAAAGTCCTAGACCCAAGTCTGATGATCTCATGGTAGAAACAGGTTCGAAACCTCCATTCGCCGATGGTTTCATGCAACTATTGGCAGCATTGTCATCTCCATATTCTTCTACAGGTTTGAATAAACGAGGATACGTTTCGACGGGAACTCCAGGTCCGCTGTCTTCGCATTCAAAAAGAAGTTTATCTCGACCGTCCTCGGTAATTGGGGAAATTGTTAGTCGGACAGCTCCGTGTTCAGTTTTTGTACAGGCATTAGTCAAGAAATTGACCGCTGAGCGGAATACTTTAAGTTCGTCGGTAACAATAGTCGCCGGAACCTGTGGATCGACGCAAATGACAAGTGGTACTTTTTTCGGGAGAGGGTTGAGTACCATGTACAAACTATTGACAAGTTTGGAAACGGCAATCGGAGCTACTGAAGAACTTCTGGGAGTCTTCGCCATTTTTGGGTCTTGTTGCTTGCTTTTTCGGAACGATTCAATCGCAGTTTGGCATATCCTTCCCATCATGTCGGTGCAATTCGAAGCTGTTGTGATCATTTCTCGCTGTTGTGGCGTTACTCTTGCAATGAATTCATCATCTTCCGCAAGGAGGGAGAGGCTGAGCTGAACTCCGGTCAAAGGGGTAAGCAAGTCATGAGCTGTATATGCAATCATCCGCGCTGGATTGTTGACATCGTCAACTTTGTTTTTCTTGTGGTCGACGGCACATTGAACGGCCAGAGCTGCGAGCTCCATGAGATTCTGCTTTTCTTCGAGCGTCATACCACCAGGCCTTGCGACTCGGTCAAGCACACACAGTGTCCCTAATTTGTAGCCTTCAGGCGATATCAGCGGAGCGCCTGCATAAAATCGTATGTGTGGAGGTCCGGTCACCAAGGGATTTTCCCGAAATCGGAAATCTTTTGTGGCGTCCGGAACAATCAGAAAATCCTCCTTGGCCATGATTGCATGCGCACAAAAGGCAAACTTTCGCTTTGTTTCCCTGGTTTCCCCCAAGCCACGATTGGACATGAACCACTGTCTTCCAATGTCCACCAAACTTATAAGGGCCATTGGACATTTGAAGATTCTGCTGGCAAGTCCAGTCACTCGTTCGAATGATTCCTTACGCTCACTATCCAACATCAGATAAGACTTGAGGACAAGAAGTCTCTGGAGCTCCTCGTCAATTGATTGTGCGTCTGTAATAGACTCATCATAATTCTCCAAAACCCAATCCAACTTTGGATCCAATTGCTGCTTGGGCGCCTCTGGTCCACAATCAAGATCATGGTCGCTGGGGGTGGATACTGTCTTGGCCTGTTGGTCACTTAATCCAGGGAGACGGAAGCTGACGTACGACCCGCTATCATGATCCGACCTTGTGAAATCGATCGACTTGAGTGCTTCCGCCAAGTCTTCAGGGTTATCGAAGTCATTGACTGTCCGGTTTTCTCTGTTGACACCGTTCTTCATCTGGCTATTGGTTTCTTTGGGCTAAGAAATACACAATAGAATATTGGAAGAGCAAGGATGATAGGCAACTTATCTGTGACCTTGATTCATGTGAACCTTGTCTCTCGACACACAGTGGAGCTCGACGCTCGACCCGGCTGTGTGTGGTCCAAGAGGTTACAAGAACACCAAGGAGAACTGCCGGTTGGAGCGCGAAACGATTCTTCAACAATCACATGACAAGGCGACGGAGAAACCCCAATAATTCCGGTTACTATGCCTACAATTGCCATGCACCATGTCACCTACCATGAGGTCATTCAGGCGAAATATCATCGTTCTCTAGAACAATTATTGCAAGTACCGTTTTCAATGTAAAGAGCAAGGCCTATTTCGTTCCCACATTCGTCTTGTGGATTGTTCCGAAAAGATAAGCCTAGGTCAACTGGAAGTCATGTAATGACCAGCCGTGATTTTCTTTGATTTTTGGGTATTTCTCGTCTTTTGTGTCATCATCACTAACTTGACGTACTTGTTCCCAAGATGGTAGACGAACTCACATGCTTACAGACCCCCTCATCATGGATTTTATAATTTCGTACCAGCTTTTATAGATTCGTTGTTTTCATTAAAAACCCTTTTCTTGCAAGTATGCCAATTTGGCATAATCGAAAAATTTCCCTCTCAATCATGCCAATTTGGCATGATTTACTGTATAACGGTAGTTTCCATGTACATTAAATAGTATAGATGGGTATATCTTTAATCAAAATCTCATTCTCAATCATGCCAAATTGGCATACTTTAGTTTTTAACGGTCAGGAGTGACAGGCGCTGAATCATGCCAATTTGGCACTATATAGATTTATCGCGGGGGTAATCATAGTTAGGGCCTGTTGTATATCATGCCAATTCGGCATAGTTTTTAGATTTGATCCAATGACTCAAGACAATCTGACTTGTAGCTAGATTACATGGATTTACTATGAGTTCTTGTTAAAGCACCAAAGGGGACAGAAGCATCAATTTGAGCTCATGGCACTTTCCAAAAGGAAGGTTTGGGATTCCTAAAAAGGTGATTTCAGGGGAAACTGGTACAATTTAAGCAAAAGAGATGTTCTCAATGGAACCGGTCAATCGGATAGTACCACCCGAACCTCGAAGTTGTTCTACAAGGCTGCTTAGGTCGGAGGCTTCAAGAGTGAATCCAATTTGAGTGCCACTGACTGTGCCAACAAATGATGGTGTCTTGGGTGCAGCTCCAAATGGTGAGTATGACTTGGAGGAAACTCGCTTTCCTCCGCTGAGGTTATCGGTGTACGTGTTCATTCCTGCACCAGTTCCAGCAACGGTGTTGGTCACTGGAAGGTTGTCAGTGTAGGTCTTGATTCCGGCTCCGCCAGAGGCAGGAGCACCGCGTGGAAGGACATCAAGGTATCCACGAAGACCAGATCCAGTGGGGGCACCACTGCTGGCTCTGGCAAGAGTCTCAAGGTAGCTTCCTCCGGCAGCGACAGGAGCAGCAGGTGCGGAAGAGGAAGCAACAGGAGCAGCTGGGGCAGGCGCAGCAGCGGCAGGCTTGTTCACAGAGTTCAAGGCGTCAGTGTAGGACATGAGTCCAGCTCCACGGCCCGTGCTGGGTGCTGCGTTCTTGGGAAGGGCGTCAAGATACGAAGTCATGCCAGCACCAGTGGGGGCTTTCGATACAGGGGAAGTGAGAGCATCAAGGTAAGAAGCACCGTTGGCGAAAGCTCCACCAGTTCGTGTGACAGGATTTGCCTTGTTGAGGGATTCCAAATAACTCAAGGAGAAAACAGGAGCGACCAAAACGGCCAAGAAAGCGGTAGAAAGGGCAATCTTCATTGTACTGGTTGGTGCTAATAACAGAATGAACACAAAGCAAATCCAAATAAAATGGACAAAGCTAGTGGCGACGAAAAGGTAGACACCAGAAGTTCGGTCCAGCCAAAGATGAGATGTGTGGTGGTTTAGCACTGACGTACGATGTCGTCCTAGTAGTGCCGTTTTCACGCTTTCAATCGGTGCTTGCTTCCAGTACGTAGCGGTTCACGTGCGTTGCGATGACGTTTTCCGACGCCAGGTGTGCACGTCTCTTTGCGCCTGCGGCCGGGCAAACATTTCCGATTCTGGGCCCAATAAAAATGCTAGACTGAAGAAGAGTCGACGTCACAGCAGCCGGGCGATGTACTAGGTACCGACTTTATACTTTTCGCATGGGCAGCTAGTACCAGGTACAATATACAATGTTACGACGTACGGTAGTATGTAGTTAAACAGTTAATAAGAAGAAAGCATTGTCGGAAAAGTTTAGTAACCTAGACTCACTTAACCGAATCAGATACACCAGAAGTTATATCTTGTGTATCAAACGATGGATCCCGGTGATCCTGTCCACTACATCAAAGATTCAAAGTTCACCATTTTGTCCGGATTGCAAATTCTGTCATCAGTCATCAGTCATGACAGGACATTATGCTATAAAATTATACATAGCGCCCGAGATAGTCATGGCAGCAACAGATTGCGTAGTTCCAACGTATCAATACAGTTGGTGTCTATCATCGTTGTAGAGTTATAATTCCTCAAAATGCGCCCGGTATCGCCTGAGAATTTCTTCCTGGATGAGGCGATCATCTTCCAATGCATCAGGATGAAAGACGAGATCTTCCATCCATAGAGTTGCTCTCTCGGCGATTCGTTGAGCTTCCGCGTCATTATCGATGATCCATTGCATTTTCTCTTCAACATCACTGGCAGATTCCTCCAAAGGAATGTAGTGCTAAGACCATTTACTATTAGAGGAAATCAATGATGCAGTATCAATTCGTTGTGTTGAAACTTACCACCCAGGGTTTCAGCATCTCCTCCATCGCCCATGATGTATGTTTTGGAGGGGGCATCAAAACCACGGACTGAGAAAGTAACGCCCACTTTAGGCCTGACGCCACGTCATTTCCTTCAATCATGATGATTCCTTTGCATGCCATCATTTCATCGATGTCAATCTTTTTTGCTAATAGAGGAACTCCGTTTAGGACATCTGGAAGTCTCCCTCTGGTTGATGTCAAACTAGCGTCTATGAGAGTAGAGTTGGCATGTTTGTACACCAACCGACATCGTTTCAAACGAAGGCAGTTTTCTTCGTCACTCAACGTTTTATCGTAGCCATCACGAGAGCCCGTCAATTGTCCACGGAAAATGGCTACATCCCTCTTCTGGTCCCAAGGAGTATCCTTTTGGTATACCTGATAGAGCTTATCGTAGTGTCGGTGAGTCGCAAGTTTCCACACAATCGGTTCAAATTGATCCATCTGATGGACTGTCACTAGAGAATCACGTGGGGTGGAATAGCAAGACTGAGATGTCACTTTCTCCAGTTCTGACGGGTGTGCAAACGACGAACGAAACTTCTTGATGAGGGGTACATTGACGGCACCGTAAACGTGAGATTCTTTATTGTCCCCAAACTGTAATAATGCTGGAGGAGCATTTTGATCCCCAAGCTCCCATTGCACGTGATTCCAAGCCGCCATGAATGAATTCTTGATGTCATGGCAATACATCCGCATATTGCCACGGAATCGTACTCGAGAAGCCAGCTTCAGTTCTCGTTTATTTGTCTTACTCGCGTCTTCAAAGTCAGGATTCGCGCAATGTGTAATGATCTCCTGATCCATGTAGAAAACCATATCGGGCGAAACTATGTTCTCCAATTCCATCACTACCGAGGCGTTAACAGCTGGATGATATGAGTACCCATGAACGTACAAATACGGCCATTCTGATCCCTTCGAAGTCTCGTATTTGTATCGAATCTTCCCATCCTCTTTCCCGGGGCAAGGCGGGACATACCAGTTCGACATATAGAGTTTCACACGCTCTTCGACCGATGGAAACCGATACTCCCGGAGCGAATAATCATCTTCTGTGAGGACACTACCGGTAGCTTCATTTGCTGGAAATTGCTGGAACAAGGCCAAGGCCCCAAGAGCTAGCTTTCGTTTCATCATGGTGCCTCCCATTTTTTGGTTGCCAAGATTTTTCATTTTGTTCGACCCATAGATCATCCAATTCATACCTGGTCCCAGTACTTGAAACGTGTGCAAAGAGTTTTTTGAATTCTGTCCACCCCACTCACACGAATTTGGTGGCAGTGCATCCACACCGTGCTGGTGGTTACTTTCAACGGAAGTTTGGTCTTGTTGGCACTCTTGCACATGATGAAATGAAGAGGCTGCCGAAATTCGACGCGCCAGCCGGCGAATCCAGGATTTCTCCAGTCCTGTCACGTTTACACAATATGAAACCCGGAGACAGAGACACACGCTGACGACTTCAACTTGTCGCTCTTTCAATCCATCACTTTGTTGACGAATGCCACTTGTCAATCCTATTTTGGGCACAACCCCTTAATATCGTCATGAGATTGTTGGTACTTTTGTCGCTTATTAGCTTGTCGAGCATTAATGGCTTTGTCGGTCCATCCTTTTTTGCAACGTCGACAAGAATCCAAAGATCTACCTTGGTGGAAAGTGCCGTTTCGGATGTGTCAACGGAAAATACTTCTTCGGGTACACAAACGCTCGTTCTCTTTAGTCCTTGCAAAATCAATTTATTTCTTCGAATCATTGGAAAACGAGAGGATGGATATCATGATCTGGCCAGTCTATTTCAGGCCATTGGATTTGGTGATACGCTCGAGTTGACACCCCTGTCTGATTCCGACTCTGCCGACGATACTTTCACCTGCAATATGGAGGGTGTACCCACCGATTCTACCAATTTGGTATTGCGAGCGTTACAATTGATGCGTGAAAAAACGGGTGTAGCTAAGTATTTCCAAGCCAATTTGATCAAACAGGTTCCAGCCCAAGCCGGTCTTGGAGGAGGTTCTGCAAATGCTGCGACGGCCATGTGGGGAGCGAATGAACTCATGGGAAGACCAGCAACTTTGGATCAGGTAGGCAAAATCATGATGTCTTCCACATTGCTGTTAATGCAACAGTTACTCAATTGCTCAAATACTTGTTTATATTGATTGTTTAAAGATGATTGAATGGTCGGGTGCCTTGGGGAGTGACATTACCTTTTTTTTGAGTCGAGGAACAGCCTATTGTACTGGACGAGGAGAAATAATGACCCCCACCAATCCATTGTTACAGGTCGGCACAAAATTATGCATTGTCAAACCCAACGTTGGTTTATCGACGCCCTCCGTGTTCAAAGCACTCAATTATGACGAACTGAGTACATTGGACCCCGATGAAATTTTGTTGCCGGCTTTTCTTGGCGCTGATGGGGTAGAAAATGTCTCAAGTGAGTACTATATCAATGATCTTGAGCCTCCAGCATTTCGATGCGTACCGGAATTGGGAGAATTAAAGAAAGAATTACAAAATGTGCCAGGGTTCCAGCATGTGATGATGTCAGGAAGTGGAACAAGTATTTTCTGTTTGGGAGAACCACAGGATCGCGAGCAATTCCAAAAGGATTTTGGTAGTCGGGATGATTTGAAGGTTTTCTTTGCCGAGTTCATTAACCGGGAAGAACGCGAGTGGTTCCAACGACCCCAGTAAATGTAAAATTACTGGTTTAATATAGAGTAGGTCTATGTACTCGTGTGCTTGGAATGTAGAAAATCGCAGAAAATCCACACCGCAATGAATCGGATGAGTCGTATGCCTCAGTATCCTTGTGACGTGAAAGGCGCGACTGCCTCTCTCTTTCACAGATTTCTTTGAACACTCCAGCTCCCAGAAAACAAGCCTACCGGTAGCCATGGCGATTGCAACGAGAAAACCACTAGCGAAACGCAGTCCTGTATTCGTACCACTTCGTCTTGCCTTGGTTGGAGCATGCACGGGATTCTTGTTACGAAAGGGTCTGCAGGCACTCTTTCTGCCTTACGGCTCGGCCCAGCCACTTGCAGTGAAGCCATCATCTGCCCCTATTGATTATACCAATGACCTCCTCACAGCCAAACGTAAGAATCATTGTAGTGCGTTGCTTTTCGTTGTGATGCATCCTTTCTCACATGACTAATATAATTGTGGTTCTTTGTGGCGGTGTGTCGATAATGAGACCAGATGGTAAACTCCAAAAAATATTCGAACGGGTGTTAGAAGGAGACAAACCACTGATGAAGGGAACAGAAACTATCTTCTTTGATGATCATGGCACTATGTACGCGACCACAGAACACGGAAAATTGATTTCTTTGACAGATATAGAAACGGATGCAAGTACTGGAAAGACAACCGTCAAGGGAACTTACGTCAAGGACCTTGGTGCTGGTCGCCCCCTGTCAGGGAAATTTTGGGGCGATACTCTTTACATTGCCGATTCCGTTTTAGGGCTGACTCGTGTACAAAATGTATCTGATCCACAATCCAAAGTAGAGATTGTGGCTTCAAGAGTCATGGACCAAGGAAAAGAGACTCGAATTCATTTTGCTGACGATGTCGCCGTTGGTCCACAAAGCGGCAAGGTCTACTTCACCGATGGTAAGGATAACTGACGCAGGAATTCAACATTCATTTTGAAATGAGGATCTGATTTGTTTGTCGGGTGATGAACAACAGCGAGTGAAATTTATCCCGAACGATTGAGAGACAAGACGTGGGATGTAATGGATGCTTCTCGACTCGAAGTCCTTCGTGGCCCCTCGGGACGACTTCTTCAATATGATCCATCCACTGATGAGGTGACTGTTTTGGCACGTGATTTGTATTTCGCCAATGGAGTCGCTGTTGCAGAGGACGAGAGTTATCTAGTCTTTGTGGAAACGTTCTATTCACGAGTAACCAAGCTCTATTTACATGGTGAGAAACAGGGTACGACGGAATATCTGATTGATGGTCATCCTTCACCAGCATGTAAGTTGTTCTTGGTGATTATGTCGAATTGTGGTTGTGGTTGTTGTAAGTGTTCGAAAGCTCAACGTTGTGTCCTTGTAGGGTTCGATGGCGCTGATTGCGCTTGGAAGCGCCATGGTGCAAAATCGTCTCTTTGTTACGCAGTGGGAGTCACACCAGTTCTCCCTCTAGCAAAACTCATCAACCAACTACCGACACCCATTCAACTTATTTTCCGCACCTTGTTCATGGTCATGCCGAAATGGTTATCTCCGAAAGCGAAACCATATGCCAGCATTGTTATCCTCGATCCAACAAAGTCTTCTACTAACGGTAGCTACCTGGGTATAGTGCAAGATCCAACCGGGAAGGATCTTGCTACCATGACAGGTATTACTTTTCACGAAGGAAAGTTGTACCTTGGTTCTCTTCATCGTGACTACATTGGTGTTTATACTGTAGAATAAGAGACTGACAAACGATACGATGCATGCAGTACGTAGCTTCATACTTGCCGGGTGACCAAGGAATACCGTAGTCGCCAGTACGAGGTACCATGGTACGATACCGGTTCGTCGATTTGACACTGCCTCCATATTTCACTGTCAACACGGCCAATGTTTCTACCCTACGGTTCGGCCAAGCCTTTGGCGGTAAAGCCATCCTCTGCCCCGGTTGATTATACCAATGACCTCCTCACAGCCAAACGTAAGAAAGAATTTGCTTTTTAATTCATGATTGCTTTGGTGTTTTTTGCTTTTTCGCTTTGTAAAGTATTGTTTCTCTCACATGGCTCGTTGTCGCCTCATGTGGCTCGGTGTCGATTGTATAATGAGACCAGATGGTAAAATCCAGAAATTATTTGAACGGGTGGTAGAAGGAGAGCAACCATTGATGAAGGGAACGGAAACAATCTTCTTTGATGATCATGGTACCATGTATGCGACCACAGAACACGGAAAATTGATTTCTTTGACAGATATGGAAACAGATGAAAGTACTGGAAAGACAACCGTCAAGTCAACTTGTATCAAAGACCTTGGTCCTGGTCACCCACTGGCAGGGAAGTTTTGGGGCGATACTCTCTACATTGCCGATGCTGTTTTGGGACTGACTCGTGTACAAAATGTATCTGATCCACGATCCAAACTAGAGATTGTAGCATCAAGAGTCATGGACCAAGGAAAAGAGACTCGAATTCACTTTGCTGACGATGTCGCCATTGGTCCACAGAGTGGCAAGGTCTATTTTGCTGATGGTAAGGATATGTTGGTACAAAATTCAGCATGCATTTTGAAATGAGGATCTGATTTGTTTGTCGGGTTATCCACAATAGCGAGTGAAATTTATCCAGAACGATTGAGAGACAAGACGTGGGATATAATGGACGCGTCTCGACTCGAATTACTTCGTGGCCCCTCGGGACGACTTCTTCGATATGATCCATCCACTGATGAAGTGACAGTTTTGGCACGTGATTTATATTTCGCCAATGGAGTCGCTGTTGCTGAGGACGAGAGTTACCTAGTGTTTGTCGAAACGTTCTATTCTCGAGTAACCAAGCTATATCTACATGGTGAGAAACAGGGTACGACGGAATATCTGATTGATGGTCATCCTTCACCAGCATGTAAGTCGTCTTTGGTGATATTTGAAATTTGTTGCGGTAGTTGTAAATGTTCGAAATCTCAACAGGTTGCTCTTGTAGGGTTAGATGGGGTTGACTTGGCTTGGACGCGTCACGGTGCTAAATCGCCCCTTTGTTACGCAGTGGGAATCACACCAGTTCTCCCTCTAGCAAAGCTCGTCAACCAACTACCGACACCCATACAACGTATTTTCCGCACTTTGTTCATGGTTATACCAAAATGGTTATCACCGAGGACGAAAAAATATGCCAGCATTATTATCCTCGATCCAGCAAAGTGTTCTACTACTGGTAGCTACATTGGTATAATCCAAGATCCTACAGGGAAGGATCTTGCGACCATGACAGGAATTACTTTTCATGAAGGAAAGTTGTACCTTGGTTCACTCCAACGTGACTATATTGGTGTATATACTGTGGAATGAAAGTAGTCTTTCGTTTCTTTCGCACTATTACAGTAGTACTAATATAGTACGTTAGAATGTGCCAAATACCACACGAGACGCACTTTATAATTATGGTCAAGCGAGTCAACTTTCTGAGCTTTCTTGCTACTAACGTTAGTACTTTTTATTTTTTCTCACTCACGGTCAATCACAGTTTTCCTAAAACGTCATGAAGTAATTTCTCACCACAGTCAACCCAAGCAAAGGTTCAAAGTGTCAAAAATTCTAGCTGACTGTGAAACATAACGCTTCCCAACCATGAGGGACAAGAGTAATAATAGCCGATCCAATCCCTCGAGAACAATCGTCCGAGTTACCATTTTGGCAGTCGTTGTCAAGATGGTTCAACATCGAATTTGGCCATGGGGCTTGGCCGAACCATGGAACGACCGCATGTCATATTCTTTGGTGAACCATACGAATGATAGTCTTCAAATGAAACGTAAGTACGCAAAGTCCATCATCGCTGAAACTGTCTATTTCTCACATGGCTGTCGTCCACCGTTGTATCGATCATTGGGTGTGTGCGCTTGTTCTACTATTTACAATTATCCGATTCTGGTAGATGGTAGGGTGCAAAAGATTTATGAAAGATTTCAGGAGGGTCAGGTAGAACCTCTCATGAAAGGACCAGAGACTGTCATCTTTGATACCCATGGTGTCTTGCATATTATGAATGAAGAAGGATTTTTGGTGCAACTTTCCAATTTGATTCCCGACCATGACGATCCAACCAAAATGTGGGCAACAAGTCGTGTTGTTGCCGATCTTGGTATGGGACGTCCTCTGGGAGGATGTTTCACCAGCAATAATACTCTTTATATTGCCGACGCACATTTAGGATTGACTCGCTTGTCAAGCTGCCCAAATGCCAAAGTAGAGCTCGTTGCTTCTCGAGTCATGGACCACGGCCAATGGAGTCAAATTCTTTATGCCAACGATGTTGTTGTTGGCCCCAATACTGGAAGAGTCTATTTTACAGATTGTAAGTATGATCATTATACTCCCTGGGATTCTGTGGTAAACCCCGACGACATTTGTTGGATCATTGTCTTGCTACTCTTACCAAATGTCCTAATTTTGTCGATTTCATCGAAAGCTACAAATATTGCACCTGATCGCCTAGGAACTCATTCTTGGGACACGATGTATGGTGCAAAATGTGATTGCATGCGAGGATCCAAAACGGGACGACTTTTACAATACGATCCCGAAACGGACACGGTCGAAGTTCTTGCTCGAGGATTTCATTTTGCCAATGGATTATCTATTGACAAGGATGAACAATGGATCGTTTTTAGTGAAAGCTTTTCGTTACGGATGCAAAAGTATGATTTGTCAACGAAAACTGTACGACCCATTGTTGACGGAGGTCTTACTGGATATCCCGATGGATTGGATTGTGCATGGAAGGGAATGACAGCAACGGACTCTAGTTTGTGCTATGCTGCCATGCCCTCCTCGATCTTGCCAATTATGAAATTGGCAAGAGCCTTGCCACATCCAATCGACATGCTATTTCGTTCACTATTACTTGGACTTCCAAAGCGCTTGGCGCCCCCTATCAAGCCCTATGGGGGAATTGCCGTCTTTGATCCTGAGATTGAAGATGATAGTCCAGTGAGTTTTATTCAAGATCCCGATGGGAAAGACGTTGGCATGATCACAGGGATTACCGTTCATGACAACAAATTATATCTCGGTTCCTTAAAGAATGATTACATTGGAGTTTACCACTTGACCCCATGATGGACATATGGGGATTATCTCTTGTGAAACGATAAAAAGCATCTGGTAGTTCTTGAATCAAACTGTAGTAAGATCAACTTGGACCGCATTACGATCAGAATTTTACTAGTGGAGGTACTAGAAGAACAGATTCCATCGTGGATGACTCCATCGACCGCAAGGCGGCAAAGAATCACTAAACAAGTTCCAGTCAATTCATCACGATGGTGTTGCGAAGCTAAACGGTGGAAGTGCCGACATTCCAAATCCGATACCATGAGGCTGTGCCGATTTGCTGGACTACTCCTTTCGTATCACTCGGCACGATCGCTAGTAGTGTCTTCACTCCGACGTCCCTCAAAGTCAACAAAACGTTTCCTCTCGTCCTCGGAGGAAATGAATCGTTCCTTTGTTCATTTACAACGCACTGTGGACTCGACGCAGGAGGAAGCAAGGAGTTTGTTGGTAGAGCAACCAGGGTGGTTGACAGTCATGGCCGATGATCAAAGTAAAGGTCGTGGCACTAGTGGACGACTATGGGTTTCCACTCCAGGAAATCTCTTTTTGACTTGTGCGATTCCAAAGGAGGTCATTCCTTTGACCAAAGTCACATTGCTTCCCCTTGGTGTAGGATTACTAATCGCCGAGACAATACAACCATACGTTGCATGTCGCCCAACTCTAAAGTGGCCCAACGAT
This sequence comes from Nitzschia palea, assembly GCA_019593585.1. NCBI lineage: Eukaryota > Bacillariophyta > Bacillariophyceae > Bacillariales > Bacillariaceae > Nitzschia > Nitzschia palea. The sequence continues at coordinate 31,296 of SWEM01000131.1, read as the reverse complement.
GTGTTATTAGACAATAAAAAGATCGCAGGCACACTCATTGAGAATCATCGAGTGGGCAAACAAGATTTCTGGCTGGTGGGAATAGGTCTCAATATTCAATCATCTCCCACTGCACTTCCAACAGAAATCAAAGATTTTCGTACCATTCCACGAAGAGCAACGTGTTTACAGGAATACGCCCTACCCAATACAACTCTACCCTTGGCAGTTGAATTGGGCATCGCCTTGTCCACCAAGTTACGTGGATGGTCCTCGAATCTTCTTCAGCTAGATGCTGTACAATTCATTGAAACGTGGAAAGCCTGGGCGGATATAGGAGCTAGCTATGAGATCAGGGAAACAGGGGAGTCCGTTCGAATCGTCGATATTGAACCAGATGGCCAATTACGCGTCGAGATGAAAGGGGGTCACCAAAAGTTGCTGGTGGCGGACTATTTCTTCTAGCAAAGGTAATACCTGTTGAGCAGTAAGTTTTCAGAAAGACCATGCATTGTGTTTATACTAATATTACATACCAAAATCACAACAGGATCTGGTAACTACCAATTTTAGATAAGATGACCAGCTCCCACCCCACTTTGTGACCTTGCCAAAGCAATACCCGAGTCACTGAGTTCAAGTGGCTCATCACCACTGGGTTGCTTCAACTTCCATGGGTTGGTTGATCGGGTCAACGATCGATGGGTGTAAACAGCTGCTGCCGCAGCAGCCACAAAGGCAATAATGCTGAAGGATAGGAAAAATGCTTGACCGACAGGCATCTTCAACTTCTTGAGTTGTTGGGGGTTGCGCCAATCCGAAAAGTCGAATGCAGAGGCCGAGAGTAGGATCTCACCACTTTCGTCGTAGGCACCATTAATAATATTACCAATAAAGCCACAGTTACGCTTCTCCAGATCAAGCTCATAGGCGCTCATGTATTGAGAGATTTGTGCAAAGTTCTTCATGTACATGTTGCACTGAGCGGACGTTTGATACAACGCACGGCAAACGGCTACCACACCATCTGAGTCTGTCTGGGGAGCAGTGACATAGTCTCCGTAACGTCCGTTGCCACTGTTAAGATTTTCTGCATAGTCCTCCTGTCAATATTCACAAACAAAAGAAATTGGTCACGGCATGAGATGTTAGCACGTTGGATCGATCCATCTGCCAATGTCGGTACTATCACATCACGAGAACTTACTGCTCCATCACAAGAGATGCAATCCTTTGGAAGCTGGAACAGATCATTGTTGCTGTACTGGAAACCAAGAACCTTGGAAAGAGAGATGTCTTCCCCAATGTAGTTGAGGCAGTTCTCGTCACTGAATACACCAAGGGTAATGGTGAAATGATCCGATCCACAGTGAGGCCCGATGTAGTAGGTATTTCCATTGCTTGCTTCGTATTCATTGCACTCTAGATATTCGGAAACATCAAAGTTCTTTGCTTCACCGTACAAGTCCGAGCAGTAAGTGTAATAATCACCACAAATGTAATCATCACAGTTTCCATAGGTATTTTCGATCTCGGCCTCACACTGATCACACATCGATCCATCTTTGCACTGCACTAGTTGATTGGCTTGGTTGGCAGCATTGTCTCCATTCTGGTAGTAGCCACCATTTCCATAATATGCATTCTTGTTATTGTTGTAACCGTAATAATATCCATTGGCCTGTCCATTATTGTTATTGTACTGACCATTGTACTGACCAGCCATATCGGTGTTGTCGAACCACTGGCCATCCTCATCGTAGTATCCACCATCCAGTCGACGATTGCCATTGTTTCCGTTGTAATTGGCGTTGTTGTTGTTGTTGTTGTTATTGTAGTTGCCATTGTTGTAATAGTTATTGCCTCCGTATGGATTGTTCGCATCCCAACCAGACATGTCACCGTTGTTGGCGTTGTAGTAATCAAGCCATGCTTGCTCCTGAGCATCCATGGACATTTGGTAGCCTTGTTGTTGCAGGTTGGCGTAGCAGTCTTGAAGGGCATTCTTGGCCGTAGCCTGAAATTCCCAATCGCAAGGTTCGCAATAGTTGCAGTAGTCTTCATACCTCTCATCGTAAAATCCAAGGATGTACGACAGAAAAGTCTTCATCTCGACAGCATACTCGCCGTAGTTTTTAGAACATCCAGTGACAGAGTACTTGTTGCACTGACCTGAAGGACAAAGGCGGAAAACAGCATAGGTTTCCAAGACCATGGGATTTCCGGTCTCATATGCTCGATTTTCATCGTAGGACTTGATGGCAGCACAGCCAGAATACTTGAAGGAACGTGAGGTGAGGTCAAAGGGGACTTGTCCCGAGAACTCCCAGTATTGGCCATTCCAGCTTCCGACATCGGCATATGCCGACTGATCCTGGTTTTGATACTGTTGTCCTTGGTTAGCATTTTGCTGGTATTGATTGTACTGATTACCATTCTGACTGTAGCTGCTGCTGGATAATTTACGAGATGCCTTGATAAGATCTTCATGAAGTTGGCGGATTTTCTGAGCGCGACCTTTCTTTTGTGCTTGCGAGATTTTTGAATCCGCATGCATGGCCTCCATGAAATCTTTCGAGAGATGTCTCCTGGCCCTGAATTCATCCAAAGAGGCCGTAGCCCCTGCCAGAAAAGCAGGGAACGCAATCAACGAGATGATCTTCATGCTGATGCACAATTATAAAACTTCTCGGCATGTAACCAGAGGGATCGGCGTGAAAGTATACCACTACGCAAGTCTCCAGGGACTGGAAATGGATCGGCGATTGGGGCACTATTCGATGATCACTCAACGGATGAATGTCGAATAAAAAATTACAGTGAAGGCAATAGAGCTTCAAACCTATCTCCCATGTATTTAGATAGATTCATGTCACACTTTTGGAACAGCACAATTATTTACGCTTTCGCAAGAACAAGGCAGGAATCTACCCACTTATATATTGATATGTTGTTCAGAATGTTCATTGGATTCAGCGACTTGCCGCGAGCGCAAATTGCAGTTAACCGTTGAACGGTTACTCGACTCACTGTAAAGTGCGGAAGGCTACATCCGGGTCAGGATTGGTACTTGTAGTGGGTAGGCAGTAGGTACCTGGTACTCTACAAATGCGATGAACAGAACAGTTTACAGTTACAGAGTACTTGTAGTAACTATTTTTGTGTTTTCTCCGTCGTCTTCTACCAGGTACGCGCCAACAAGTGTCTCGACTACACAGCATTTTCATATCTCCTACAAGGACTCTTTGAAGCAGCTCAAGGTCCAGAGAAGTCGCATGAAAAAGGTGATTCCCTACTTTTGTCGGGCGAGGGCAAAATCGATCTTACATGCTTCCATGGAGTGTAATGGCTAGCATCCTATTTTCTATAGATACACGTTGATTCTCCGAGTGTTTTATAAAATTCAATTAAAAATATTGTACTAATCTCCAACAAACGCTTATTTTCTTCTTCTTCTTTCTACATGCAACAAGTGCCTCGCCGACACTACATTTTCTTTTCTCCCAAAAAAGCTTCTTAAATCAATGGGGCAGCTCCAGGGCCAGAACGAGAACGTCCCATGACAATGCCCGAGTTTTGTCGGGCAAGAACAGAATCACGCTTTGGCTTCCATGGAGTGGACTGTCTAGTGAGCTGACGGTTGGTGACTGCAGCAGTTGCCAAAAGTGCCACGCAAAGGATGATGCTCAAAGAAAGTCCAACAGCCTGTCCAACAGACATTCGCAGCTTCTTGTACTGATGAGGATTGCGCCAGTCAGCGAAGTCGAATTGTTCGGGCTTGAGCATGATTTCACCAGATTCATCGTAAGCACCGTAGAGGATGTTCTTAATGAAGGCACAGTAGCGAGATTCTTGGTCGAGTTCGTATTGGCTCATGTATTTAGAGATTTGTTCGAAGTTGTTCATGTTCATGTTGCACTGAGCAGATCCTGAATAAAGAGCAGAGCACATGGCAACAATTCCATCACTGGTCGTTTGCGGGCTTGATACGTATTGACCATAACGACCTTCATTGCCTTGGTTGTTTGCTTCGTACTCATCCTGCGACGCGAGTTTTAAAGAACGAGTTCAAGGTGAGTTAAGTTTTTCGATGGTCGGACAAATAACAAGATCGTCAAACTTACTGCTCCATCACACGAGAGGCACTCCTTAGGAAGCTTGAAAATGTCTTGATCACTGTATTGGAATCCGAGTACAGTAGAAAGTGAAACATCTGCTCCAATGTAGTTCAAGCAGTTCTCGTCAGAGAAGACACCCAATGAGATAGTGTAGTGATCAGAACCACAATGGGGGGCAATGTAGTAAATTTGCCCGTAACTGTTCTCCCATTCTGAACATTCCAAAAAGTCCAAGGGGTTAAAGTCATCCTGCTGTTGGCCGTACAAGTCAGAGCAGTAAGTGTAATAGTCACCGCAGATGTAATCATCGCAGTAGTCATACTGTTGCTCGTTTGCGGAAGTGCAGAAATCACAAGTGGAACCGTCCTTGCATTGGTACAACTGGGTGTACATGTTATCTTGGTACTGTCCGTTGTTGTATGGGTAGAAGTTGCCATCTTGACCCCAGTATCCATATTGGTTTTGAGCACCACCGACACCATCAACCCAATCACCATTTTCATCGTAGTATCCGTAGGCTTGGGCGTTTTGGTTGACATTGTCGTCTTGTCCGTCTTGTTGGCCATTCTGGCCATACTGGCCATACATGTTCTGCTGGTTCTCAACCATTGTCTGGTACCACTGATACTGCGAGTAGTCTTGCTGGGCTGCATTTTGACCATTTTGACCTTGTTGGTTTTGCTGATTTTGATTGCCAGCGTTGTTTCCATAGTATCCGCCGTTAGAGTAGTAGTTCTGCAAGTCTCGGTTTCCACCGTTGTTGGCGTTATTGGCGTTGTTGGCATTGCTATTGTAGTTGACATTGTTGTTGTACTTGTTGGCATTGGCATTATTGTAGTACTGGTTGTAGTTGTAATAACCCTGGCCACTCTGGTATGCCGCGTTGCCGTTCGCATTGTTCTGGGCTTGATTGTAATTTCCCTGGTTTTGCTGTTGCTGCATGAAGTATTGCTGCTGGGCAATGAACGCATAGCACGAGTTGATGGAAGACTTGCTCTCAGCTGCGTATTCCCAGTCGCATGGCTCACAGTAATCACAGTACTCATCGAAACGATCATCATAGTAGCCAAGGATGTAAGACAAGTAAGTCTTCATCTCAACAGCGTACTCTCCGTAGTTCTTGCTGCAACCAGTCATGGAATAATCGTTGCACTTATCGGCAGGGCAGAGTCGGAAGACGGCATAAGTGTCGATGACCATAGGATCTCCAGTCTCGGCGGCACGATCTTGATCATAGGTCTTGATGGCAGCGCAACCCGAGTACTTGAAAGCACGCGAGGTCATGTCGAACGGAGCTTGTTCCCAAGCGAAATAGTAACCGTCGACGTAGTAACCGTTGGCGTCCATGTTACCCTGGTACTGTTGGTTTTGGTTTTGGTTTTGGTTCTGGTTCTGGTATTGGTATTGTCCATTTCCGTTTCCGCTGTTACTATTGGCGTTTTGCTGGTAGTTCTGGTAGTTGTTGTTGGCGAGGTGACGAGAGTTGTTCATGAGATCCTCATGTAACTTTCGAAGCTTCTCAGCACGTCCCTTTTTGCGAGCCGCGGCAATGGCAGGCTCCTTCATGGCCTGCATGAACTCCCGTGTCAAGCGACGCTTAGAGCTGGATTCAGCCTTGTGGCTGCTGTGGGCTACTGCCCCAGTGAAGATCAGGGCAAGAGACAAGGCAGGGAACTTCATGGTTCTGAAGGCTTTGCCACTCGAGGAAAAAGTATGATAACACGGTGTGAGGGAGCTCCCAGTGGTCAAATTCAAAATGCATTGACGTTGGCGATCAAGGGGGTGTTGTGAGCCCCTACCAATGGCATGTCCGGCGCGGCTCACTGTGCATTACTTACAGGGTACCTGGGGATTTTCATCCGTTGAACGTGTCGCACACCATTCCAAATTCTACAATGCCTAGGAGATTTCGAACTCGAATTAAACACGTATATAGAGAATCTGTTTACTCACTCCAGTTTTAGCGGAGCGCCGACTAATGAGTCCCTTTTCTTATTCATGCCCCTACGGCAGCGCATGAAATAATTATGGCTTGCATGTCCTTGTGAGAAAATTTCGCAGGGCGGTCACATCCGATCATCGGCAGTTCCCAAGATTGCACATTCCTCGCTCATAGAAAACGTGTCGTTGATGTGTCGCGTTGTTGTCATAACAATGATGGAAGGATTGGAACTGTCCTTAAAATCGCCCAATGAATTTCCTGGAGTGTAGGTATTATACAAGTATCTGATACCAGGTACTTGAATGCCTATGAATTGGTCTGGTGAATCTGACTCATTCTAATAATAATAATCGAGCTAGCGTAAAAGAAAAGTTGCAGTGAATCAAAAAAAGGATTTTCTTTCCAGGTGCATACGACAGCTAGTTATGTTGACACGATTCGATACAATCGTCTCGGGTCTGACTACAAGTACTGTGACTTGGAAAGGATCGATCTCTGTTCTACCGGTAGTCGTTCCGACTGGTAGATTTTACTGTTATGCAAAGATCCCTCCCTCCAGTTCCGCGGTTCCCCCACTGCGCGATCGCCCTTGAATAATTCCAGAGTGCATACGTTCCAAGATCGGTTGTTGACCAGTAAAGTTCCGGCTAGAGTATCCCCGACGACCTTTCGGATACCATGCATATTTGGCTTTGCTGATCTTTCGGTGCAAGTAAACCGCATAGAGGAACAAGCCAACTACCAAGATGATGGAGAAGGACATTGCATACTTTTGGAACTTTGACATGGATCGAACATCCGGAATGTATGCTTGCCAACCCCCACTGTTCAAATATATGTGACCATTCTCGTCGTAACTGTTTGTAATCAAGTTGTGAATGAATGTGCATACTGACGCCTCACTTTCCTTTTGAGAGGATGACTGTGAAACAATTAACGTTGAAAGGTAAGGAGGAGAGGTTGGTAGGTCCAGTCCACCCAACTTGTACTATGCTTACCGCAGATCCAGCAGCGTTCCCCATGTACTTGTTGCATTTGGCACTCATCTCGTACAGAGCACCACAGACTGCTGTTACCTGATTGTCGCCGTTTTGATCCAAATCATAGCCATCCTGTGCAACGAGCGTAAAGTTAGCGACCGCAGTCCATCGTACTATTCATTTTTTGGTTTAACCTGTAAATACACTGGTACTTACTGATGCCAGACAAGAAATGCATTTTTCTGAGTAGTAGGCCTTGAGGTTTTCGTCGCCCAAGTCCATTCCCGTCATAGAACTCAAGTTCGTGTCATCAGAATTGTATTCGTTGCAATACTGATCTTTGTAAAGGCCTATTCCGATCGTCTTCCCGTCGCTTCGACAATGTGGGCCGAGGTACCCAACTTGATTTCCTACTTTAATCTCAGAGCACTCAAAATATGCTTCCATGTTGTTGGCGTATTGAGAGTAGTCCTTGCATGCTGTTCGGAAATCATCACATGCATCGTAATAATTTGCACATTCATCGTTGTTTTGATTGGCATTTGCGTTGTTGTTGTTGTTGTCGTTGTTGTTGTAAAAGTCAGCATTCTTGTAGTAATAAGCGTCATCGGTAGCCAAGAGGCGTCCAGCATTTGCGTCGTCTCCTTCAACTGCGTCGTCTCCCGCATTACCGTCGTCGCCTTCAGCCTGAGCATCATCGCCTGCATCGTTTTGTGCAGCGTCGTCACCTTGTTGTTGTTGTTGTTGTTGTTGCTGCTGCTGTCCTTGTTGTGACGACGCTTGCACCATACAATAGTAACATGTCTCACAATAGTTTTGATACTCCGCAAAGTATTCTTCCGCCATGGTACTCAAATAATCTTCCATTGGAATGAGGTAGTCACCGAATCCCGCATTGCAACCATAGCGATTGTAGTTGGAGCATTCGTCTTTTGGGCAAAGGCGGACGATCACAAATCGGTTCATTCCAAGTACGGTACTCGAGCGATCATCTTGAGCCAATTCATCAGAATATTGGTGAACATCTTGACATCCAATATACTTGAGCGCGTACTCTGTCATGTTGATATCCAAATCAAGATATTGTTCCAAAAACCGAGGTTGAGGCTCGAGCGGTTGTGCAATTTGCATTAGACGTTTCGTCAAACGAGAATCTCGTTTCTTTTCGGCCATGGCAGCATCCATTCTTGCGACAAACTCCTCTCGAACATTCGCGGCCACCATGGTGATGTGTGTTACGACCGACGTGAGCAATAAACCCCCAACCACCTTCATTGTTCCACAAGCTATTCTTCCAACAGACCTATTAGTATTTCCTGACTTGCTGTTTGTTGTTGGTTTGTTTTTCAGATTGCATTCCTGGTAGCAACCGGTAGTTGCACAAGGCTGTTGCTATTCTCAAGAAAAAAAAACAACGGCTCCTTGCAACGCTGGTGCTCAGGCGGCGGGAAATGAAGTGACATGAGGCACAGAATTTTCCAGAAATATGATTGGTTCAAGTGTGGGAAATGTATATATTCAACTCTGAATGTATATCATACAAGCGGCTATCTGGGGGTTATTCTATTTATGCGTATTGGTCGTTCGACCCGCGCTCCTGTCAACGACAAATGCGGCATTCGTCCGTGATACGAAACTTCCTTCCACACAAGCACATCATCAGTCCATTTTACCATTAACTGTAAATATACTTGTTGGATGGGCAACATGACGCGTAGATGGCTTTGACGCTGCATGGATCTGGAAAACAAAAACATTGACAAGACGCCGTTGGGATTTGGGCATGTGGTGGATGATTGTGATGTTAGGAGGACACGATTCTCGTTCACCTCCAAGGCAAAAGGGGATTATGTTTTCCACAATTTTCCAACAAGAAATAACAAGTTGCCAAGTCATTGTCTGTTTTGTGGTGTAGTCCCACCATGGTTTCTAACTTTGAGTACGAGTCGGTTTCTTGGTAGCCAGCATCCCACAAGCGGCATTCTCTTCATCTCCCCGAGTAGTTCTTACGTAGCACAGGATACCTTGTTCAATCAGCACCATTTGAAATTCAAGGACTCTGTCCATGGAGGGCTTGCGGTATTCCGCAGCTGGTCCCGAAGTGGCAGCAATATCATTCCATGGAATAAGGTTTACCACAAGTTTGATTCCATCTACCTCGTCCAATAGTGGCCGACAAAACTCTGCCAGGTGCAACGCATGTTCCTTGGAATCATTAAGTTCATCCAAAAGAGTAATCTCCAGCATAGTATTTCGTAATCGTTTGCGTCGCCATTGTAAGGTGCGGATCAAGCCAGACCTCAACTCTGCCATCGTGTATTGTGTGGTTGGTACCAACTGTTTGCGAAGAAAATCTTGCGATGCATGCACACTCCAAGCCAAAACAACTTCGGACTTGCCCAACTCTTCAAAGGCTTCTGGTGTTGGAGCGACCGTTGAAATGGTGACTTTGCGAGGAGCTAATTGAAAGACAAGAGGATGGACCAGATTTTGAGCTGCTCGGGTGACTGCCTCTACATTATCTGCTGGTTCTCCCAATCCCATGAACACAACATTTTCTATCGGATAGATTCCTAGGATGCGGCAAGTTTTGGAGGCCCAATAAAACTGTGATAGAATTTCATCCGCGGTCAAGGATCGAAGCTTGCCCATTCTTCCAGTAGCGCAAAATGTACAGGCCTGTCGACAACCCACTTGGGAAGAAAGACAGAGAGTGGATTTTTGCCGATCGTCCCATGGAATAATGACCGTTTCAATTTGCAATTGATCCTTGACCAATTCCAATAATAATTTGGTTGTTCCATCGACACAAGTGGTGACCTTGGATAATCGTGAGACATGTCGTTCGATGGACCCAAACTGTTCGGAAAGCCATTTCATGGTCTTGTAACCTATTCCATTGTTCTTCTTGTTCGAGGACATGGCATTTTGAATTTGTTGCCGTGTCCAACCTTGATCCGGGGGAGCCAAGAGTCCAGAAATTTCTTCTCGTTCCACTAGGTTATTGTTGTCGTCGCCGGATTTGGCATAAAACCACAAGGGATCAACACCGAGTCGATAACAATCGAAACATGCTTGGGCCCTTCCTTTACCCTCCAAAATCTCACTCAGTTCCTCAAATGAATACGAGATGGGAGACAAGGGATAGGATTGTGAATCTGTAGTAGTAGTAGCAGCAGCAGCGGTATTCGTAGTTTTGTGTACTGGACGATGATGTCGTCGGTAGTCATCGCGAGGAGGCTCCCTACTTTCGGTACAAAAACGCTGCTGCCAACGAGGAGTACAGGCGGGAAGCCATGCACAACTACATGGCATTCCCCATAAACACACCAACGTTACAATATTCGTAACATGACAATACCGTTGGGACCCAAGCAACATGTCTATTTTCTTTCTCTTGTCTTGATTCTGTCCGAAAATCCATCCAAGACGGCATCGTTCATGGAGTGGTGGTGAAAATCGTGCCGAATTTGTCATCACCATTTGGTCGTTGTGCTCCACATCTGCAGACAGCTTACACAAAGTAGAGCAGAAAAAATTGTGGTACGATATACCTACTATACTATTAATTTTAATAGTATTATTCGGTGCCATCCAATCGCTTCTTTTTGGGGGGTGAAATTGCCATAGCCATTTCTTCATGTTCTTGGCCATACCAGTATTGATTATGAGAGGGATCTCTCGATATAGCAGTAGTATTCGTCGTAGCATCCTTGTGGCATTCTCCGTCCAATAAGGGTTTCTCCAGAACCATTATTGTTTTCTCCCAATCCAAAAGTTCATCTTGCATGGGTTCCCGATAGGATCGACGAAAGCATACTTGACGATTCTTTTGCAACAATGCTATCAAGTCTATCAGCAACGAAGAATCACGTATTACATGGGGCAAGGATGGTGGAGCTTTGACAATGAGTCGCAACAGGACATGACATCCATACACTTGACATACGCGCAGATTTTGGTGTTGGTGTTGGTGGTTTTGTAGTAGTAGTTCGTGTTGTTGTTTTTGGTCATGGGTGGTGGTGGTCGTCGATGTTTTCATTATCCAATGATATTGGGGAATTTCTTCCGTATACAAAAGTGATGCGAAATGATCATCACACCATTGTTCCAATTCGGAACAAAACCGTTGAATCTGATCGTCTTGGGTGGCATTATCTTGTGACAGATGCTTGTTCTGAAAGTGTTCCAATACATGTTGAATGGTGACAGTGGCTGGTAAATGGTGAAGTTTCCGTAATGGTCGAGGTTTCATCCCACAATCGGTGTGAAATCCCTTTTGGGTAATCCATGTGTATTCTTCTTCCATAATCGTGTGCAAGGTAATGGGTAATTGATAACCATCTCTATGTGGGTCGTGTGGATGTCTTGTATAAGTAGTAGAAGTAGAAGTAGTAGTGTAGCGTCGTCTACGTCGTACCGGTAGTTGCGGTGGTGGCGGCGATTCAGTGTATAAATCGTCATGGAATATTCGTTTGCGCTTGGGTGTACTATCATTAGTCGTGGAGGACGTCCCAGTTATTGAATTGGCAAAGGAATAAAGGTGTTGTTGGTCCGAAGAAAGAATACCTGGAGGGACGGAACTTGAAGTAATCCCACGTTCGACATGATCATTTTCCTCTTGGTTTCCTTTTTGGCTGTGAGCATGTGACACGGATGAATGTCGTCGACATGACGGAGAGATATCCTCGGTGGCGAGAGAGTCATGATCCATCATCATGGCCGAATGGGTTGCCAAGGGTGTGGCGTCCTGATGGACCAGTGCTGGAATCATTTTGGGACAAGACAAGGAAGGATCAATCGACGATTAACAACACCCAACGGTTGAGCTATCTCTTCTGTCAAAAACGATGGTGCGATCAAGTACAGGGTTGGGATGTTGATACACAACTTCTGATTTCTAATCCTTTCAGTTGGTCTTCGGAAACAGAACCAACATGCAACACAAACAAGGAACAAAACGAAGAAATGGCTCTTACAATACAAAATGCCAGATGGAAGTGGGCGCAATACAAGTACCAGGTATCATACAAGGTATCGTTGGTTGGCGCGGGTACTGTCTTGATCCCATGTACCTATTTACATATATATGGGATAAGCTCTCGCAAACTACATGGTATCAGGTACATGTCCTAACGTGCAACTATAGTATATCCAACCACTTTCAACACTCCAAGCATATTATGACGCTTTTATCCCATGTCTACTTCTTGTCCAATTCCCAATTGTTTGGCTCGTTCCACTACTGCCCGTGCGGTTAATACATCATGAATGGCAGTACCCACCGCCTTGTAAAAGATACAATCGATAGGAGCACTACCGGTAGTACTTTTACTTGTACTTGTAGTAGGCCCATCCGGAGGAACAATGTCGGTGGGATTTTCAAAGGCATGTCCTGCCAAGGTCACTGGATGATTGGGTGGCAAATGCTTCAAATCTCCTACATCCCGGGCTTCGGGCGTATCAATAATGACATGACACCGATTCACCGCCGACTCGGGAATTTCTTGCATATCGGGTGTATAAGAACCAATTCCTGTAATGAGACAATGGGGTTTCAAAATACTCCCATCTTGCCAAAGAGGTGTCACCGTATTGGTAGTGGCAGAGACCACATCTGCTGTGGACAAGGCACCATTCACGGCCTCTTCATCACTGAGAAGAAGCACGTTAATCTCTTGTTCTTGTTGTCCTCGTTGTTGTTGTTGATTTTGTTGGATTAATTTGGTGCGCAAAGCTTCGGCTCGGGCTATGGAACGATTGACAATGGTAATTTTAGGAATGGTACGTTGTATTGCCAGTTGCATGAGTTGGACGTGACATGCGGCTTGCGCACCAGCTCCAAAAAGTACGAGATGTTGTACATGAGGACAAAAGGTTTGTACGGCCAAGGCTGGACCGGCCGATGTTCGAGCTACCGTCAAATAGGTCCCTCCCATGGTGGCATCCACCATGCCAGTCACGGGATCCAACAGGATAATAGTGGCGGGCACCAATGGTAAATCCATGGAGGGATTCGCTGCTCGGATACTGACAATTTTGAGACCCATGGCAATATCGGCATCTCCATCTGTACCACCATAGTATGCGGCTGGTTTAAAGAGTGTCCAATCGAGAGGATTGGTAGTCGCATCATCCGAATTGTTGTTGTTGTTGTTGGATGGTGTTGGGGGTGCATGATTGGGATTCTGGGGATAGGGTAATCCGAGTCGGGTTGGTACAGCAGCCGTCTTTTGTGTAATGGATACAAAGGCTTGCCGTGTAGCATCGAGACAATCTTGCCAATTCAAGGCTTGTTCTACCTCTCGTTCCGACAACAAGTACATTGTTCGAGCCACTCCAGGTAATCGAGTCCACAACGTTCGACGATGCATGCAGCAGCGCCAAGAAGTAGAAGAAGTAGAGGAGAAAGATCCTAATAGAAATGGAAACGAGGAACAATAGGTCGCACGGCACAATGCAACAACGATAGTGACAGCAACAGCAGTAATGCCTGTTGGACTAGGAATCCTCGGCATTCGAAAGAGAAGTTGAGAATGGCAAGGTGAGTTCATTTGTGATCCTTTGGAGGGAGTTGTCATAGAGTGACCTTCTGACGACGTATCTGCGACTCGATTGTACGAATGAGGAACTCGAGTGCGTTTGGTTCTGTGAGTCCAAGGAGTCATTGTGTGGGCACGTAACGGATCAAATCCACAATAATTTGACCCCTCTCGCTGGTTTTGCCGTGTGTGACCAAACTTCCCCTACCTACCGGTAGTCCCATCGCTCTCCCGCCACGGCGCAACGACATCGAAACAAGAACAACAAGTGTCTCCCAGCAAACAAAGCCGACATCGATCGGTACAAGTAGAAGAGGTATCGTTTTCCCTTTTCAACCACAGGAGAGAAAGACAAGCCGGGACATCGCCCTACCGGTAGGTAGTGACTTTCTCTCTCTACTACCATGGATATCAAGAATATTGGTAAAGGTGTCGCCAAGGGTGCCACCAAAGGTTTGACACAGACTACCAAAGGACTTACCAAAGGTGTCACCAAAGTCGGAAAAGGAGCCGTCAAAGGTATGTGAGCAAAACCACAACAAGAACCAGAACAATCGCAACCGCCAGATAGCGTCTTTGCATTCATTCATCGAGTTGCTGGCGTTCTCTTGCCCTCCAACCTTCCCATTCACTCACATGGACACGTCGTTGTAGGTATCACTACTACCACCAAGGTCGCCACCAAGGGAGCCAAACTCACTACCAAGGGTGTCACTTCTACTGCCCAATTTGCCAAAAAAGGTGTGACCAATACTGCCAAATTTGCAGGCAAGGGAGCTGGAACCGCGCTCAAGACTACCGGAAAAGTCACAGGTCTCAACCATATTATCAAAAAGACTCGACCCAAAGACAAGGATTTGTTGGGGATTGATGAAATTGATGAAGTCGAAGAAGTTTACTATGAACATGAAGTCTATGGGATTATTCCCATGGATGAAGAAGATGTCATCAAGGCCAATAATATCCTCTCCTCGGCCGGAACCCATCGTTTGAATCGGATTTTGCGCAAGACGCATCATGATGAAGAAGAATTTCATCTCATGACTGGCATGGATGATCGATCGACACCTAAAATACAAAAATTAAATGATCCCCGCAATTCCGAGGAGGTGTCTAAATTTGTGGCCAATGTTGTGTTGCCTCCCTTGCGGGTCGATGAGCGATCGATTGGCGGGGCCGCCATGGAAGAATACCCCGAAAACATGTATCAAGAGACACTGTTATGCTTTCGATGCAAGACCTTTGAACTTACCGGAACGGATCATATTTCAGTCACATGTTTGGAAAATCCGGCAACCTATGCCAAACACAAACGATCTCTAGGATTATTTGGCAAGGGTACCAAAGGCCGGAACAAGTTGCACTATGTCATTATGGCCCGATCTACCAATCGTCCTTTATGGTCCAACAACAAGGCCAGTGCGAAAAAGGCGGCACAAACTCAAGATGCGGGTGAGTCGGGCTATGACAAAATGTTTTCACCCGGTGAGGATGATGACCTCGAGGTAGATGTCGACAAGGACGAGACTTCTCCTGGAGCCAAGGATGGGGAGGGAGACAGTCAAGACATGGGTGACTTGGAAATGACCAGAGAAGTAGACTCGGATGTCATGGAAGTATCATCCTTTCCAGCACTAGTTTGCATGACTCTCAACAGCGATGGTACCAATCCTGATATTCGAAAGTTGATAGAGCTCGACCAATTAACCACCGTCCAAGACATGACTGCCACCGAGGTACAACTTGCCTTTCAAAATGGCGACACGATTCGATTTGACTTTAGTGAAGATGATGAGGACAGGGCAGTGGAAGCTGGAATGAGTAAGGAACGATTCATTTGGTCGTTACTTCAA
This sequence comes from Nitzschia palea, assembly GCA_019593585.1. Lineage (NCBI taxonomy): Eukaryota > Bacillariophyta > Bacillariophyceae > Bacillariales > Bacillariaceae > Nitzschia > Nitzschia palea. Next base: position 15,882 of record SWEM01000131.1, on the reverse strand, counting down.
GTCCATGCCATGTTGTGTGTCTCGGTAGTAGAACGCAGTACACTGGGAGATACCATTGGTAAAGATCGCAATTTACTTCCTCCATTAAATGTTCGAAACTTGGATCGTGGGGAACTCCAATATGTCGCCACAGTCAACGCGTTTCTTCACAATTCACCGACACTTTGTGCCTTGCTCGATCGACAACGAGAGATTGCTCGCGATAAAGAAGAAAATGCGGATGATAATCCCGACGTAGATGGTGGTGGCGAAGAAGAAAAAATTGAAGAAAAGACGGGTGATGTCCGTGATGGAATGGCCTACGATCTCATGATGGGAAATTTTGCCACCCGAGTCGCAATTTTTCATTCCCCCGATGAACGTGCCGAGGCGGAAGAAGTTCTCAACTCGACCGAATGGACTTTATCACTCAATAGCGAAGAAAGTGCGGCAGCCAATGCTGCCGAGCGTCTCTCGCTGGTCCTGCAACGTCGTATGAGAGATTTAGAGGCAGAGACATGCCGACGTTTGATTGCTTGGGAGGATGAAAAACACTTTTCTGCGACAGGACAGGCCGGTCTTTTTGCAGGAAATCGTGAAACAGTCGATGCCTTGTCCTTGGCACACTTGTTTACCACCCTAGACTCATTGGATAAGGAACTAGGAGAAATGGAAGACTGGTTAGAGGATCGAGTTTTGGCCATCAAACCACTCACCGACGACTGTCGTGACATTGAAGAAGAAAATCGACAACTCGAACAACAGTGGAAGTCATACGATTTGTTGGGATCCGAAATGCGGCGTCTATTGAAGGGTCTGGTTATTGATGAAGAACTGGAACTCGTTCTCGGAAATCCTGCATCCTCGCTCGTATACGACGATGCCGGAAATATTCAAGTCGAAGAAAGTGAAGAAGGTGTCAATCGAATTTACGATGCTGGTAAAGCCTTGCAAGAGGCTACGGATCATGCAGCCAAGGCTGGTGGTCTTCATCTACGAGCTGTCAGTGAGAGAGTGGAAGCATTGGCCCAAACATCTGAATTCTTTTGCACGGCACTTGCTCAAATCATTGTCACCATTATGGAACAATTCAAAACAGAAGTGGTTGCCGCTAGTGATTATGGCAAAGTTTCCAAACAAGATACTCATTCCATGATTGCCAAGAAAGTGCGAGATACACAACGCAAATTCCAAAGTGCACTTTTAGGATACATCAAGCTGATTGAAGTTTTGGCCTTGTTGGATCCTAAATTGCTTCCTGCCATTCGAGATGCCTACTCGGAGATGGTCGCCGAAGGTATTTTGATGAAAAAACGTATGAAAGGGTACTTTCAAGCATTACCCGGAAAAAATGCTGCCTACTTGACGATTGCAGCCAAGGATTTGAGGGATTATGCACTATTCGACTCGGCCCGCACCGACAAGACGGTCAATGCCGAAGATATCAAGTATTCCCTGAGTGAATTGCTACCCGTCGTGGCACGAGAAGCCTATTTTACAGCGGCACTCTTTGGTTTGAGTAACAAGGCCAAAGATGGACGAGAAAAGAAGAGGAATTTCGAGGCAGCCAAAAAGAGTGTGGATCACTCTACGCAATACTTTCGCTACTATATTCAACGAACTTGTGGTATTGCCGATGATGGTGACAAGGAAGGCGCGGGTGCTTACAAGGGCGACCCGATGTTGTCGTTGGTAGCATCTATCCATTTGAATGAAGCCATGGAAAACTATATTGATCGAGAAAAGAAAGGTGGGGACCACTCGCTGTCGCTCGCCTATGTTCGAGCTACTATTCTAGAGCTTCGAAAGAAGGTTGATAAGCAATGGGTGACTTGGGTGGAACAACAGATCGAGTGGATTCGATCCAATCCAGGAGTTCCGATCAACGGCAAGCGTGCCGGAATCTTTCCTGCCTTTGCCAAATTCCCCTGTTACATTGATCATATCCTTCTTTGCTGCCGGGAAGGTAGAAAGGAGAATTTTACTCCCGACCTGGCCAGTATCAAGGTCGTTAGTTACTATCTCCAGAAAATGGCAACGGCACTTTTGGAAAGTTTGCGCATTTGTGCCGAACGAGAAACAACGGATCAACAATACGGTGCGAGTGTGATGCAAATGGAGAATAGTTACTTTTTTACTCAAAGTATCAAGAATCGTGGCCCTGAAATTGCGTCACTATTCCAGAAACAGATTGCCAAGGCCAACGCCGTTTGCAAGGCCAGTACCGATGCCTATCTCGGTTGGATGATTAAACGAGAATTCAAGAGTTTGCATGCACTCTTTTCTAATATTTCCAAGATTCGGCGGGAAGTGGGAGATCGAGATGTACCAGTCCATGTACCCAAGGCAACTTTCATTCGAACCTTGAACAAGGAATCCAATCGAGAGGTCATGAAAGAAAAGATTGCGATTATCTATTCCCGTATGGAAAAGCACCTTTCGGAAGAAGGTGGGTTGCTACCAGTGGCATGGAAGGCATTAGTCAAGGTCTTGTATGAATGGTTTGGTCGATGGGAAAAGTTGAGTTCTCAAATCTACAAATATGTTTTGGAACCTAGTGCCGTTGATGTGGTACGCATAGCCAAGGCAGCCGGTGCGAGTGGGTCCATGCAAGACGACCCCAATCTTCGAAGTCGTAGTAGAGACGAAATGATGGGACGAACTACAGTCAATGAGCGAAGGGCGGTCGTCTAGTACATGCCTCGAACCGTACTCCATTGCTCTGATGCTCTCTATACATAACTCTTGAATCAACAATAGCAATTTCTCATGAACTGATTGTTGCCATGCCATGGTTTACTATACAGTTAGTGTTTGGATTTTTTTGACTTTTTGGAATGCTTCTTCCGTCGATGCGGGTGCTTGGGTAGTTTTCGTTTCTTCTTTCGTGAGGAGGACGATGATGATGACGATGCAGAAGATGTATTGCTGTCTTCGCTATTGCCATCTTGCGACAAAGATTCCGTCGTCCCATCTGCATGGGAGTCATCTTGTTGTTGTTGTTGTTCTTGTTGGTGTCGTCGATCACGTTTGACCTTTGCTTGTTGTGATTTTTGTGTTTGTACCAGTGGTAAACAAGTGGGGCATAGATTCAATTTGACCAATTCCTTCTTCGCCTTGTCACCTTCGATATAGGCAAAGGGAACTTCTACGGTAACCAAATGAGATGATACCAAACAACGCTTGTTTCCACAGGATCGTTCTCCTCGTCCCTCCATGACTTCTGGTTTGGTCCTCCATCGCAATCCCAATTGTCCAGGACGAGATAAATCGGCCAAGGCATATTCCCTATAGAGCCCCTCTTGATATCGTTGCACCATGCGATCTTGCCACGTCGTCGTCGTCGTTGTCGTTGTCGTCGGAGGGTTGGTAGTGGCGCTGGTGGTTTCAGTCGTTTCTGGTTGTGATGGAACAAATTCATATCGTTCTTCCAACATGGCTCGATCAGCCGCCGAAACGACATTTTTCAAGGAGGACTTGGTCATCTATATATATATATTTGGTTGGTAAATTGTAGGGCATGCAAGTGCTTCTTGGCTTGTATTACATCTCGGAACAAGGTCGACTTCAAAAATGGAATGAATTGAGATAGTTGATGGAAGTGTATTTGACTAGTGCGACTAATGCTGAACGTTTTGTAGACACTGCCAGTGAACTCATTCTCTTCTTCATCTTCATAATAATCACTATCATGTCGACAAGTCGGCGACTCTGGCTGCAACCAGGAGAGGTAGAACCTCCCAATCAGCCCATTGAAACGCATACGGAAATATTTGAAAGATTTGCTGTACGACCTCCTCTGATTCCTCTCTGGGACCAAATCACGAGTTCTCTGATGGTCGGCCAAGAAATCATCTTGACCTGCTTGTTTCTAGCCGGTCATCGAACCATTACTTCCAATATACATGATTTGGATGCAGTGGCCGAACAATCATACGTCTCGCTCGCATTAGTGTGGATTGCCTTTGTTCTAGTTCTTCTTCACAACCAACCCACCAATGTGGATCATTCGCAACCCCGATCCATCAAAATCCGTCAACGGACCGCCGATGGTCTTTTAATGGCAGCCTTGTTACGATTCCTAGCCGCCGTCCTCAAGACCTTGACAGCCTCGTACTCGACGGATACGGTACATGCTCTTGCCATTTCAGGATTTGTCTTGCATTGCTTGGCTTGTGATTATTCCTATGCCAATGGAATTCGACGCCCACAATCTCCTTTGTCTTCATCATCTTCTCCATCATCCACAAAAACATCAACGCATACTTCTACTATAATAATACAACAACAACAACGACGCGATATGAATCAACGACCCGCCTTTGAGGGTGGTACCTTGTCCTTGACGGCAGCATTTTTTGCTACCACCTTGTTGGCGAGTCGATTGGAAAGCAATGCGATAGTCTACATTTTTGTTTCCTCGGCCGTTGGTCCTCTTTGCCTTGTATCCAGCTGCACGACATCAAGTGGCAGTCAATACCACTTCCAAACACACTTGGGGTAAGAAAGTGATGAAATGGAGTATGTGTGTGTGTGAACATGTCTAATCAATGTCACCCGTTTTGCATTTTGTCTGTTCCACCAGTCCCATTGCTTATTTCTTGTATTCTAGCAGGAGCAACCTTTCGATTATTGTCCATTTATGAAAGTTTCATTGTCCTATTGGCACTTGGTTTTGTTTGTGGTATTGTTCCATTGTGGAAATTCACTTTGCAACAATACAAAGTCACCCTGGTAGGACCTTGGGTATTGGTACATCCATCGACCACCGAAGTCATCCAAGAATGAGACGGTGGATCTGGTATCGACAAGGCAAACACAAGCAGCAGTGACCATCCAAGTGGTTCTTTTGGAGCACGGCGTGACCTCGATTATTCCAAAGACTATTTCCACGAACGCAACGAGGAACGTATCACCATCCATCGACGACACTGGAGGCAAGAAGTACTCGTTATCGGCGGTACAAATTCTCCGGTTCATAACGATGCACACGTAACTCAATCCACTGGGCTTTGGAAATTCCCAGCTTGTTCACACCATGGCAAAAAAAGTTTAGTGAGTTATTTTCAAACTAAAGTCCACAAATGGATACCCTTGAGTGAGTGTTCCTTGCGACACGATATCAACGTCTGGACACAGATAATCCGGCATGGTTGCTGTAGTAATCCCACCGCTGGCTTCAACGAGTACATGAGGAAATTTGGTCTTGAAGGCGTGGGCCTCTGTTTTCAATCTCTCGGGTTCGAAATTGTCGAGCATGACAATATCTGCACCAGCCTCGGCAGCTTCCAGGGCTTCGTCCAAGGACTGACACTCCACTTCAATCTTTTGGGAGAAACCTGCCGCCTTTCTGGCCAACTTGACCGCCTTTTCGATGGACCCACATGACCATATATGATTGTCTTTCAACATGACCATTTGACTTAGATCCTAATCTCAACGACACAAGATGAGATTATGAAAACGATAAAACCGAGGTTGACGCATTTCTCATCTCACTAGCACTGTCTACTAATATATATACCTTACTTACCAAACGATGAGTGGCGGCCCCTCCCACCAATAGACCATATTTCTCCACGACCCGGAATCCAGGCGTCGTTTTTCGTGTTCCAGCAACCCAACCATTCCATCCAAGGTTCTTGGCAATATTAGACGCCTCTCGAGAAACGGTTGCGACACCCGAGCAACGACTTAGGGTGTTGAGAGCTGTTCGTTCGCCACGGAGGATTTGATGGACCGGGCCACGGACCGTGGCCACGCATACCTTGGGGGTGCTAGACGACGAAACTACCATGTATTCTCCTTCCGTCAAGACATCATCATGCCATTGCACTTGGCAACCAAGAATATCAAATACTTTTTGAACAAATGGCTTGCCCGCCAATACACCCGATGATTTCATCCAGAGCTGAGCTGTTTTCTCTTCGGAACCAACCACCAGCCCACCCACGTCAAAGGATGGCATGTCATCGTGCAGCCAGCCTTCAATGACAGAATCCAAGTTTTGGGGCAAGAGTGCAGAGAAATTGATGGTATTGGATGCTGACATGGTGACTGTGCCCGGTTGTGGATAATGAATGGATGTTTGCTTCAAAAGGCACGATTCACTCAAACTAATAAGGTAAACTCCTTTTTTTTCTGTCGTCCGATGTAGGGTTATTGGTTGATTGAGGGCTATCATAGTCCTTATCGACAACTATCTACCGTATGCAATTCCAGCACAAGTATTGAATTTCTTGTACTAGAGTAGTACTAGTACAATCTTTGCTGCAACTTGAAACTCTTTGGTTCTGGATTCACTGTCAATCCATTCGAAGGTGCGGCTCATCAGTCCGTTCTTAATCTCTTGTCGCCTGGCACACAAGGTTTCATGACTATCACATGACGTGTGATCCATGATCTCCGTAGTGGCAGTTTTCCAGTATACATAAAATTAGTTGAGGTAGTTCTCCAAGTCCTCATTTTGTGATCATACTTCTTTGAATATTCGTTGTAACGTGCCAGGCTACAAACTATAATCCTACAAAGCGACGACAACAACAAGATACAATGTTGCAATTTCTCAAACAGTCAATACGCCACAGTGAAACAGTTTGTCATCTAACACAAATGTTCAATAATTTACTCGGCAAATCCTCCATACGTGTCGCAATAGCTCGTTGTTGTGTGACCTTATTTTGTTCGATATGCTACTGAAAAAAAACAAGGGAAGAGTGACTTCCGAGACAATCCGCTCCCACCTCCAGACTCCTTCCATCACCAAATGCGATTAATCTTTTTATTCCAAACTCTTTTGACCCGGCCTATTTTTGGGTTTAGTTGAAGGTGGCCCGTCCAGAAAGTCGGACTCTTCGGTTTCCAGCAGCCTTCAGTTGCGCAATCATCTCGGCATCGGCATTGATCGTGAACTCGAATCGTCCTGTCGAGGCGCTACCAGCAGCACCACTCTTGGCTGCAGGTTTAGAAGCGAACGGTGTGTAAGCTTTGCCAGACGATGTCCTTCCTCCACTGAGGTTGTCTGTGTAAGTAGTCATGCCGGCACCTGTTCCAGAAACCGTGTTGGTCACTGGTAGGTTGTCCGTGTAACTTTGAATTCCAGCTCCACCTCTTGTGGGTGCTCCACGAGGAAGCGCATCCAAGTACGAAGTCAATCCAGCACCACTGGGTGCTCCAGCAGTGGAGTGTTTGGTGAGCATATCCATGTAGTTGGCTCCTGACAGGACTGGAGCAGCCGGCTGGGAAGAGGCAGCGGGGGCAGCAGGTGGGGGAGTGAAAGCAGGACGAGCCGAAGCAACGCCACCGCCCAAGTTGTCAGTATACGAACTCAATCCTGATCCACCAGAACTGGGTGGGACATTCTTGGGCAGGCTATCCAAGTACGATCTCATACCCGCTCCAGATACACTGTTGCCAGCTCCATTGAGGGCCGACAAATATCCGCTGCTAGTGGCAGCAGCTTGGACCGGGGCACTGGAAGATCCGTTAGTGAAAAAGAAATCCGGAGTTCCGGCAGGTTCATCCTTGGCTCCATTGGTGAAGAAGAATGGAGGTTCCGCCGCAGGGGCTGGAGCCGCAGATCTAATGGCAGGGGCGGCACGGTTTAGCGACTCCAAGTAAGAAAGAGAACATGCGGGGACAACGCCCAAAGCAAGGATAGCGGCAATACTGTATTTCATTGTAAAGGGGAACTACAAGGACCAAAGGGACGAGCTTGGATCACAAAAATGGAGCCTGCGTTGGGTCGCTCAACACGACAGGTGTCTACATGCGACGAGTGCCGGACGAGGTAGTTGGTGGAAACAGTCATCTACACCTGTTGAAAGGAAAAGACGCACATGAGTGCGTACCAGCGTGCTGTTCTCTGTGTGGCACACGATGTGAACAGTGACGTTCTTGCCTAATCACTGACGTCAATTTGTCGCCGTACTTCAACGCGTGGTCTGTCTGCAATCGTAATCCACTCCCCAAAGCGATGGCCATAAAGCAACCTATTGAGAGAGCTGATAGGCTAGTTCAAAGACAACGGATCGTTCGTTTGAACCAACCAAATCAAAGGAATCGGTCGAGCCGACGTCATGAGTCGGCGAGTTCAAGCAGTGACGTGTACAACATGTAAAAATTGAGAACCTGGTAGCGATTTTTGTCACGGTGGGTATGTAATACAAGTACCGTAATTGGTACATAACATAGAGACAAGGCGACCCACATGATCTGTATCGCTGGGGCAGCTCAGACATATTGTTATTATTACCATTGTACTCGCGGTAGTATATAGAACGATACACAAGTCCTCATACCGGTAGTTCAAATATTTCTTTGATTATCCGTAGTACTGCTTGACCAGAAAGCCCCTTTCACAGTTATATCGAACGATGCCTTGATACTAATAGGGCGGAGCAACTTAACTGAGCAACTTAACTGATCAACTTCTTTGGCGCAATCTACCAAGCAGAACCCATGCAGCCGAAATTCAAGACGTGATTCATGTGTTGTCTCTGTTGTTTTCTTTATTGAGCGTAATAAAGGTATTCATCTCCCGAAGAAGGAACTTGGATCGATGTATTTCGGGGTACTGGTTCCACCTCTGATATAGTCACACCGGAGGATCCTGCTGGTTTCGTGTCACGTATCAAGCTTCTCCAATAATCTCTTGAAAAATCGACTCTTGCTCTAATCATGTCTGGCGCTGCAATCATAGCATGAGGGATAACGTTGCCAATACTGGGTTGTTGTTCCAATTCACGAGAGGGAGTGTCGTTTTCTTTTAGCTCTGTTTCTTGATCTTGGTCTTGCTCTGTTTCCCCTTTGGATTGAAAAAGCCACCTTTCCAACCAATCGACGGAAGCGGATCCATTCGAAACAGTCGGTGCCTGTACAACGATAAAAATCCATGAGAAAACCGATGAGTTTTTTTCTTCTTCGATTTGGCTAAATTTTTCTCTTGAGATAAGTTCCACTTACCCGAATGATTGCTCCACGCTTTGCAATCAATTCCAATAGGGATACTACTCTGGTGGCTACCATAGTGTATTGGTGACTTCTCTTCGTCTTGACCAACAAAAGCGAAAGAGAGGAGTTTATGCGACGGGGTGAGTGAGTCGTGGCTTGAGCCAGTAGGCTCGAAGTAGTCAAAGAGGCTGTCCTTCTGTCCAACAGTCGATAACGGCTGCAAGAAGAAATATCGGTGTTGTTCCTCGTCGTCCCACGAAAAACCGCGAGTGGCAGCAGTTCCCCACACGAAGATTGCAATCTACGGTATTTTTCACCCGCACCGGAATCAACGTTGTTTGATGATACAATCCTTGTGCGTTAACCCCCCAAAAGTCACCTTGAAAGATCTTGACCATGTCTGACGTTGAAAAAGAGTCCAACAAACACAGAAATGGAGGGGACGGGACTGACGATGAGCCACCACTAGAGGGATATGAACGGTACGTCTGACGTTGGAAACACAATCTTTTTCAACACGTTCGGTCGTTCTCTGACAGTCAATCATGACACGATTCCTCGTACAGAACGGACATGATCGGTCAGGGAGCGTATGGGATCGTTTACAAGGGGAAAAAGCAAGATACTGGTGATACTGTGGCCATTAAGCGAATTCCGTTTGCTGACTCGACACCCGAAGGAGGAGTGCCATGCAATGTCATTCGGGAAATTTCCTTGCTTCGAGAGCTCGATCATCCAAATGTTGTCAAACTCTTTGATATTATTCAAGCACACCCAGGAGGCTTATATTTGGTGTTTGAGTATGTGGCACATGACCTCAAAACCTTTATGGATCAACATCAGACGAGTGACGACATTGCTGATCGAGTGGGGTTGCCACAAGCGACGGTGAAGAATTTCTTGCGGCAGATCATTTCCGGTGTAGGATGCTGCCACACCTATCGCATTTTGCATCGCGATCTCAAGCCTCACAATCTCTTGATCTCTGCTGACGGGAAGCATGTGAAACTAGCTGACTTTGGTCTGGCACGATTATCTGCCATTCCCAATGGACCATATACCTTTGAAGTGGTGACACTTTGGTACCGTGCGCCAGAATTGCTGCTCGGCGCCAATCGATATTCCACATCAGTAGATGTGTGGAGTATTGGATGTATCTTTGCCGAAATGGCAACGGGTATGCCTCTCTTCCCTGGTCGATCGGATATCGACCAGATCTTTAAAATCTTTCAACGCAAGGGTACCCCGACGTCGGAAATCTGGCCGGCAGTGACCCGCCTTCCCCACTATAATGCCGAGTTTCCGCAATGGAGAGAACGACCTATAACAGAACATGTTCCTGTCAGCGCCCTGGGAAGTAACAATGCTGTTGATTTACTCACCAAACTTCTCATGTATGATCCCGATCGAAGAATTGCCTGCAAAACAGCACTCCAACATCCCTACTTTTTCGAGTAAAAACGCGTTATTTACTAGTTGAGACTCACTCATAACGCTGTCTCCATTGACTCTTCGTACTACCATCTTCTACTACTAACTTTACAGTAAAGCAAATAAGTTCTCTCCCCTTTCTTGCTTATCTTGTCTTTGACTGTGAATCAAGCCTACCGGTAGATTCACCATTTTCCATTCAGCCTCCAGTACCCATGAACAACAGCATAAGTTTCTTACTAACTACAATCAGTAAAACCCATGTAGGTTCTTGGATTGGGAATAATCAACGGCATATCTATGGGTATAGTATACCAGGTATGCTTGTAACAGTTTCCATACCTGGTACTAACGTTAGTACCTATGATAATCATCCGTCCACTGCGCACATGATTTTTGAAAGGTCCGCTAGGCGCCACCACTGCTTTTTACAATAGGCGCCAAATTGCGTCAAGCGCCGACTCCCTCCACAGAAAGACAGGATCCGAAAAATAAGGGGACATTCGTTCAACATAAGCCAATAGGAGAGTTCAGGTCACATTACAATAGTAGTGTAATCATGTAATTATGTAATCGTGTCAAAATGAAAATAGACTTAGGTGTTGGCTACCATCAAAAATTGACGGAGTTCCTGCGCGTGAGTGGCCTTGGGACCTACGGTATAACATTAAATGATTGCTTTCCTTTCAGGGACTTTCCCTCCAGAATATCCTGTTATCTTCATGATTTCATATACAAAGAGGCCCTCCAAATGCCCTGTTCTATCCGTTGGAGGATCCATTTCTCTAGGTCAGTCACATTTTTCTTGACTACAATTGAGTCAGCATCGACCCATCCATCACGAATGAAAGCCAAATATGTGAAGGCGAATCCAGCAGTGCATCATCTTTCCATAAAGTTTCGTTGTTTCAAAAGAAGCAAATAAAGCGACAAGTATCATCATACGATGACGAAGGGAGATCACAAGAACAAACAGGTTCCCAACAACCATGAGTTGGATAGCAAGAAAAAACATGAGGACGATCAGTCAAACACAACCAGGAAGTATGAAGGGGCCACTTTGGATACTCTTTTTCTCCACATTGTCATGGAGCCTTTCTTGCCTTACTTGCGTCCTTTGATGAGTTTTCTTTTCAACATTCGCTGGCAACTTTCTCGTCCACTGCAGACACGCTTACTCCCAAGTTTCTTTCCTTTCATTGACATTCCGATCCTTCGGGATCTCACATATCTCACTCTTGGCCAACTTCTTTTGGGTTCTCCCCTGGTGATCTTGTTTGCGTTGGGATACATCGTTGCGTTTGTATCACCAAACTTGGACAACTCCGGTTATTACACCTCTTATGCAGTTTTCGCCGTATTTTTGACGGCAAACAAGACCAATTCCATGTTCGCATTTTTCCTCGGAATCCCCTTTGAAAGAATGGTCCCATACCACAACTTGGCATCCTTACTCACAGTATATCTATCCTGTCTTCACGGTTACGTTGCCTATGCGCATGGTGACAGCGAGCGTCGTCGCCAACTTTCTGGATTGGCGGTACTGGAAGGGCAAGAGCTTGCTAGTAGTCGTCATTTGTCGGGCGAAATTACGTATGCTCAGTTTGGACCAACTCCACATCTTGGAAAGTTCTTATTTCATGGCCTGCACAACATGTCTGGATCTCTAACTGCAATTACAGTGATGGTACTGGTCGCAACAAGCTTTTTCCCTGTCTTTCGACGCAAATTCTTTGATGTGTGGTTGTGGACACATATCTTGGCAGCCGTTTGTGTGGTCATCTTTGCCACGATGCATGATGTTACATCAATGTTATTCATTGCCGGTTGGTGGGTTGTGGATGTGCTAACCCGTTATCTTGTCATGGCCACCTGTCGATACCCACGACTAGCCAGGCTTCAAATACTCACGCATGATGTGGTGAAGGTGTCGTTTGAGAAACCTTCCAACTTTTCGTACAATCCCGGGCAATTTGTCCAAATTGCTTTCCGCGACATTGGAATGCTTCAATTCCACCCGATCAGTATTTCATCGGCACCACATGAAGCCGAAGTTACACTTCACATCAAGGCTTGTGGTGGTTGGTCCGACAAGGTCCTTGAACTTGCCAAGACCAAAAAGGATGCTCCTGTCTTGATCGAAGGACCTTATGGTAGTCTCTCTGTAGTCGTTGACGCCAAAAGGTATCAGATGGTATTCCTCGTTGCTGGAGGAATTGGGGTGACTCCTTGCACCAGCGTTGCAAAATCAATAATTCATGTTGCAGAGCAAGGGCAACGAAAGTTGAAGAACTTGCATTTTGTTTGGGTCGTTCGTGATATGGATCTTTTTGAATGCATGGGACCGCCGATAATGAGCGAGTCCCAATCCAAGAGCAAAACTAGCCTTGCGGTATGGATGGGCAACGAACCTCAACCCGACGATCCCAAACCAGTTGTAAATACAAGCATCTATGTAACAAAATCATCAACCATCAACACGTCGGGTCATGGAAAGGGTGTAAGGTTCATGAAAGGACGCCCTGACCTCTATCGGATGGTTGCTGACATGAAGGAAAGCGCCCACCAGGCAAACGTTACACACGTTGCAGTGTTCGGATGCGGTCCGAAATCCCTGCTTGATGACCTGAAAGATGCATGCCGCCAACAAGGCCAAAACACTCCGGGATGCAAAGGTGTCACTTTCGATGTCCATGAGGAAATTTTCTATTTTTGAAGCAACGATTAAGCTTCTTTGTACGAGTTGCACTGTTCTAATCTTCGGTTGAGTCATAATTTGCAACTTGAAAAGTGCATTCCTGGCCCCTTGCAGAAAATAATGAGATAAAAATGACGCTTCAATTTACGCTGGTTGCTTGGTTTCGTAATTACCTGATGCGGTCCATGTAATCATCCCCATACTTTTCCAAATCTGTAAACAGCTTCAATTTCTTCTATAACTCAACCAACGTAGTTTCTATTCAGTTTTAGTTTGTAGGGGTGCCTTGGAGGTTGGTCCCAAGATACAAGGAATCAAGATAGCCCAATGTGCTACTTGCAACACAAGGGATGAAACCCATGTTGCCGGAAACGTCAAGAAGGCAAACTCAACTCCTCCCAACAAAAGGAATCGAAGCCAAATGGGATACGCAGTTTCCCTCCACAGCAAAAAGGGTAACGCCGAAATGTACCATGCCAGGAATTGGTAATGCAACGTCCGAGCACAACAAATGCCAATGAAATTGGACACAAACAAAGTGGACAAGATGTGCTCGGGAGAGAGAGCTCGCTTGGATTGGTACAATCGGTACAGGTATATTCCAAGAAGAGACAAATGAAGTGACAACAACAAGACGGCCCATTCCTTGGAAAGAAATACAGATTCTGGTAGGAACTTGAAGTTGACAGTCCACTTGAAAAAGAATTGACGGTCCAATTCAAATGCCTTGCGAAGGTAGGAGACTGGATGTCGTAGTAAAAAGGGTGCACCAAGAACCAGTTGGATAATGGCACAAATGGCCAGACGAGGAATGGTTCGGATGGGTGATGCCTGGATTAACAAGTAGAGCAAACCTGGTGCGAACAACAAAACATTCATTTTCAGTGAAACAGCCACCGAGAAAAGAAAGCAACCCACATCCCATTTTTGCTTCATGAAGCACCAGAATGAAAGATAGGCCACTAACATGGTTGGTCCATCGTTGAAAAGTCGAAGCAAGAAAATGGAATGAAATCGCTTGGACAGGCACAAACATCCCATGGCTATTCGAAAGGACCAAGCGTGATGGCTGGTGTCCTTTCCACCATGGGATTCCCGTAACTGGCGGAGTACCATTGTATACAAAGTCATGACAACAGCTTGGATTGCCACAAAAAAGCCCAAAAAGACAAGTTGTGCCTTGTAAATGTCTCTCCCCGTCAAATATTGCAGGAATCCAAACAAGTAGAGGAATCCAGCGGGGTATACCAATGGTCCCGTGTTACCGTAGATCTTGCGGTAGTCGTATTCACCATCTAGCCAAAAGTCAACTTCTTCCATGTATGCAACCCAGTCGATTTCCGTGTAGGGGACCTTGAGAATGATAATGGCACCCAATGCCAACTCGCCCAATAAGAGAATGGCGACGAATGGATAATCCCATGCTGGTAGTGCGAGCTGGGAGTACACCTTTTCCAATGATCCGACCAAGGAAGAAGATTGGTAACTACCTTGCTTGTTGGATGTCATTAGTCCTCACCACTTTTCTTGTAAATGGACGGTTTATCGCAGCACCGCTTTGAAAAGGAAGTCCGTCGAGTCCAATATTTGCCTCGTCGACGCACTAAAAATTCAGTAGTCTAGGACTGATCATTTTTTCTGTACCCACAGCCAGCAAGGAAGGGCACAGATACTGCATTGGTGTTGACAGTGAGTTTGATTTTTTCTTGTATCAGATACCAGCCTGGTATACAAGTATTCGAACTACGAGTAAGGAGCGAGAGTGCGCTTGTAGGCCTTTATAGTCGTAGAAACTGAGTTAAAATCCTATGTTATCGCTACCTTGGTTCTTGTTCTTGATCTTGTCCACAATTCCATGTATTCCATTTACATGTATTCTCTAGACTTTTTCCAGTCGTATTCATTGATTCCAATAGTGTCTCCACAAACTCTATCTTGCCTCAACCTTACTAGTCGGGTCCCGGACGACCAGATCCGTGATTCATTGAATCTTCACTCTTCACGGAGTGTTCGCTTCCGAAAACAAAACAAGACGAAAGAGTCTGCCAATGGGCCGCATTCATAGAAATCAACAGATAGTTTACCAGGTACCAATGTAAAACTAGTACTACGTGTTAGTAATGATCTTTGTGTTTTGCTGCCTTCTAGCTAAGAATCTCTAACAGTAGCTAGCTGAATTAGTACTCTTACAGTTGTCAAACAGTCAGCCAAGGCACCATCAACCAATACGGAATCATCATTGCTACATACAACTGCTAGTAGCTACATCATTTTTTGTCCTTGTTTTCTTGTTTCTTGCTTTGTCATGCGTGCTAGAGTCATGGTATTCTCATGATACTAATTTAACGACGGCACTGCTGCTATCGAATACCTTGGCACTTTTTGTTTCATTCTATTTTTTAGCAAGGAAACAAAGGTAATATAAAGAAAAAACAGTTTGTCTCAAATTGCAGTACGTGTACTTCGAGTAACATGTACCGGTGCTCCTAGGTAGAAGTTTCCGGAACACGTACGTTTCCCGCAATCTTGTTGGGCTCTTTCGTGTTTGGAGTTTTTAATAGGTATTGTGGGCATATGAATGGGCAATACCTGGGCCAGGTACAAGCGCAGTTACACGTTAACTGCGATGTCCACAAACTGGGAATGCAACGATCGTGCCAAAAGAGGCTTCGAGTTTTCAGTCTACGCCTGGCGCTACTGGCATTTTCGACCATTAATTAAGAGGATGAACCAACGTCCAAAGGACTACTGGTTCGAATCATGAATCACAGTTCCGATAGAGCTGTACCGGTAAAACTCCGACGACTTTGTCGTGCATGCCA